>CM051267.1:25819972-25917472 GCA_027921565.1 Artemia sinica
TCCTAACCTTAGTTTTTCCGGCTTTATGTATTCTCATACGCCAAGCCATATTAGTCAAAAGACTTTATTCTTTTAATTTCAAACAAGTTTTTTTTCTTTTGCTGCTCATGAACATTGTTTTTACATTTTCATGTACTTCTTTAACACTCCTAACCTTAGTTTTTTCCGGCTTTATGTATTCCCATACGCCAAGCAATATTATTCAAAAGGCTTAATTATATTAATTGCAAACAAGTTCTTTTTTTTTACTGCTCATCAACATTGTTTTTACATTTTCATGTACTTTTTAACACTCCTAATCTTGGTTTTTTTTGCTTTACGTATTCTCATACGCCAAGCCATATTAGTCAAAAGACTTTATTCTTTTAATTTCAAACAAGTTTTTTTTTTCTTTTACTGCTCATCAACATTGTTTTTATATTTTCATGTACTTCTTTAACACTCCTAACGTTAGTTTTTCCGGCTTTACGTATTCTCATGCGCCAAGCCATATTAGTCAAAAGACTATATTCTTTTAATTTCAAACAAGTTTTTTTTTCTTTTACTGCTCATGAACATTGTTTTTACATTTTCATGTACTTCTTTAACACTCCTAACCTTAGTTTTTCCGGCTTTACGTATTCTCATACGCCAAGCCATATTAGTCAAAAGATTTTATTCTTTTAATTTCAAACAAGTTTTTTTTCTTTTACTGGTGTTTAGCATTGTTTTAACCCTTGACGGGCCACTATAGGAACGAATGCCAGGAAAAAATCTCCAACGCTTCCCAAGTAGTCTCTAGGTCAGACTATTGACGAAAAAAATTTTTTTTGCATGATTTATTCAAAATTGTCAATTTTAGACCATGTTATAAAAATACGACATTAGCCTCTCGAGTATATAAAAATGGGGCATTTTCACTTGGTGTGGAAGGCTTTAAAACAATTGTTTTTGGCAGTAAGCCACAGTGGAAGGTCACATTTTTCACATTCAAAAGTGGTATATCCCGATTTGCACTCTATGCAGTGGCTCTGCTTTTCAGTCTTTTTTGGCCAGTGACCAAGTCCATTGGCTTGAGCAGATATTGCGGGTCGGATTCGATTGCGACTTTGAATGGGGCTGGGACTTGCTTCAACAACTGCGGATGGTCTAGCACGTTTACGTTGGGGCATCACACGCGCCGAGGCATACAAACCTGCAGCAACTTCAGACCTGAAGGCTCTCAAGATCATCAGTTCGTCTGTCCTTGAAGTCAGCGCTTTGACGTCTGACAAGAAAAGAAGCCAGCTATTGCAAACTGCTGTGTCAATAAGCCACCAGAAGATTCTCTTATACCATTTTCGTGTCCGAAGATGAGTTCGGCACATCTCCACCAGCATGTCTGCTAAATCTACGCCACCCATATGACGGTTGTACTCACAAACAATTCCTGGCCTTGAAACTTCAACCCTGGATTTATCCTTAACGTTCCAGCTTCTGCACGTTTCATTTTCTCAGGCAAGGTACTCATCAGACATAAAACTATGTTGCCTCCGACTCCAAGATCTGGCTCTATGACAGCCACCTATATTTTTCTTGGACTTTTGATTTCTTCTTTGATTTTCCAGTACTTGCTGTTACCGGTTGCTGTTGCTGACTGGAGGGTGGAGTTCCCCCGAGTCATCGTCACTGGGTTCAGTGTTAACCTCCACGTCATCCTGTTCCAAGAAGAAGTGGAGATTGTCCAGTAGAGGCTACACGTCTGCATCAGGATCATCGATAAGATCTTCTGGAGACAGGAAGTCTGGATCATAGTCATCATCATCGTCAGACAAGTCAGACAACATGTCTTCTCGAATGTCAAAAATATATTTGGCCGCCTCTTCTGCGTCAATTCGGCGATTTTGAGCTCGTTTTCTTAGTCTGTCGTAAGATTCCGCCATCTAAAAGAAAACAAAAATTAGTTATTCATTTCACAATTTTGAGCCACGATCGTCCGATGTTATATTTTTACAACAGGAGGAAGTTTATCTTGCTACTGATCCAAATTCTTGCACATTTCGTTAATTTCAACTACAGTAATTCTAAACGGCATATATTTTATACGCATATGACATGCAAGGAATCTCCCACCTTTTCATTTTGTTTCCAGTTTATAGCTTAAAAATTGCCTACCTTTTCATTCGTTTTTCTTATCCCTTGGTTTGGAGACTCACTGTTCAGGCCACATGTCACACGCAGCTCCCCAGAGGTATCAATTGACTGTCATCTTTCAGCCCCATTGAAAGATGTTGATAAAAGCAGTATTTTTTTACAGCAAGATGGCAGTCCAAGCTCAAAAAGTACAGTGTTGTTTTTTTTACAACAATTGCCTCTATAGGGTTAACATTTTTGTATACTCCTTTAACGCTCGTAACCTTAGTTTTTCAACTTTAAGCACATTCATACAGCAAGCCATATTAGTCAAAAGACTTTATTCTTTTAATTTCTAACAAGTTCTTTTTTTCCTCTACTGCTCATGAACATTGTTTTTACATTTTCATGTACTTCTTTAACACTCCTAACCTTAGTTTTTCCGGCTTTATGTATTCTCATACGCCAAGCCATATTAGTCAAAAGACTTTATTCTTTTAATTTCAAACAAGTTTTTTTTTCTTTTGCTGCTCATGAACATTGTTTTTACATTTTCATGTACTTTTTTAACACTCCTAATCTTAGTTTTTTCCGGCTTTACGTATTCCCATACGCCAAGCAATATTATTCAAAAGGCTTAATTATATTAATTGCAAACAAGTTATTTTTTTTCTTTTATTGCTCATGAACATTGTTTTTACATTTTCATGTACTTCTTTAACACTCCTAACCTTAATTTTTCTGGTTTTATGTATTCTCATACGCCAAGCAATATTAGTCAAAAGACTTTATTCTTTTAATTTCAAACAAGTTTTTTTTCTTTTGCTGCTCATGAACATTGTTTTTACATTTTCATGTACTTCTTTAACACTCCTAACCTTAGTTTTTTCCGGCTTTATGTATTCCCATACGCCAAGCCAAATTAGTTAAACGACTTTATTCTTTTAATTTCTAGCAAGTTCTTTTTTTTCTTTTTCTGCTCATGAACATTGTTTTTACATTTAAATGTACTTATTTAACATTCATAACCTTAGTTTTTTTCCGGCTTTATGTATTCCCATACGCCAAGCCATATTAGTCAAAAGACTTTATTCTTTTAATTTCAAACAAGTTTTTTTTCTTTTGATTCTCATGAACATAGTTTTTACATTTTCATGTACTTCTTTAACACTCCTAACCTTAGTTTTTTTCCAGCTTTATGTATTCCCATACGCCAAGCCATATTAGTCAAAAGACTTTATTCTTTTAATTTCAAACAAGTTTTTTTCTTTTGCTTCTCGTGAACATTGTTTTTACATTTTCATGTACTTCTTTAACACTCCTAACCTTAGTTTTTTTCCGGCTTTATCTATTCCCATACGCCAAGCCATATTAGTCAAAAGACTTTATTCTTTTAATTTCAAACAAGTTTTTTTTTCTTTTGCTTCTCATGAACATTGTTTTTACATTTTCATGCACTTCTTTAACACTTCTAACCTTAGTTTTTTCCGGCTTTATGTATTCCCATACGCCAAGCCATATTAGTCGAAAGACTTTATTCTTTTAATTTCAAACAAGTTTTTTTTCTTTTGCTGCTCATGAACATTGTTTTTACATTTTTATGTACTTCTTTAACACTCGTAACCTTAGTTTTTTCCAGCTTTATGTATTCCCATACGCCAAGCCGTATTAGTCAAAAGACTTTATTCTTTTAATTTCTAGCAAGTTCTTTTTTTCTTTTTCTGCTCATGAACATTGTTTTTACATTTAAATGTACTTCTTTAACACTCATAACCTAAGTTTTTTCCGGCTTTATGTATTCCCATACGCCAAGCCATATTAGTCAAAAGACTTTATTCTTTTAATTTCAAACAAGTTTTTTTTCTTTTGCTGCTCATGAACATTGTTTTTACATTTTCATGTACTTCTTTAACACTCCTAACCTTAGTTTTTTTCCGGCTTTATGTATTCCCATACGCCAAGCCATATTAGTCAAAAGACTTTATTCTTTTAATTTCAAACAAGTTTTTTTTTTCTTTTGCTTCTCATGAACATTGTTTTTACATTTTCATGTACTTCTTTAACACTCCTAACCTTAGTTTTTTCCGGCTTTATGTATTCCCATACGCCAAGCCATATTAGTCGAAAGACTTTATTCTTTTAATTTCAAACAAGTTTTTTTTTTCTTTTGCTGCTCATGAACATTGTTTTTACATTTTCATGTACTTCTTTAACACTCGTAACCTTAGTTTTTTCCAGCTTTATGTATTCCCATACGCCAAGCCATATTAGTCAAAAGACTTTATTCTTTTAATTTCTAACAAGTTCGTTTTTTTCTTTTGCTGCTCATGAACATTGTTTTTACATTTTCATGTACTTCTTTAACACTTCTAATCTTAGTTTTTTCCGGCTTTATGTATTCTCATATGCCAAGCCATATTAGTCAAAAGACTTTATTCTTTTAATTTCAAACAAGGTTTTTTTTTCTTTTGCTGCTCATGAACATTGTTTTTACATTTTCATGTACTTCTTTAACACTCCTAACCTTAGTTTTTTCCGGCTTTATGTATTCCCATACGCCATGCCATATTAGTCGAAAGACTTTATTCTTTTAATTTCAAACAAGTTTTTTTTCTTTTGCTGCTCATGAACATTGTTTTTACATTTTCATGTACTTCTTTAACACTCCTAACCTTAGTTTTTTCCGGCTTTATATATTCCCATACGCCAAGCCATATTAGTCAAAAGACTTTATTCTTTTAATTTCTAACAAGTTCTTTTTTTTCTTTTGCTGCTCATAAACATTGTTTTTACATTTTCATGCACTTCTTTAACACTCCTAACCTTATTTTTTTCCGGCTTTATGTATTCCCATACGCCAAGCCATATTAGTCAAAAGACTTTATTCTTTTAATTTCTAACAAGTTCTTTTTTTCTTTTGCTGCTCATGAACATTGTTTTTACATTTTCATGTACTTCTTTAACACTCCTAACCTTAGTTTTTTCCGGCTTTATGTATTCCCATACGCCAAGCCATATTAGTCAAAAGACTTTTTTCTTTTAATTTCAAACAAGTTTTTTTTCATTTACTGCTCATGAACATTGTTTTTACATTTTCTAGTACTTCTTTAACACTCCTAATCTTAGTTTTTTGGCTTTACGTATTCTCATACGCCAAGCCATATTAGTCAAAAGACTTTATTCTTTTAATTTAAAACAAGTTTTTTTTTTCTTTTACTGCTCATGAACATTGTTTTTATATTTTCATGTACTTCTTTAACACTCCTAACCTTAGTTTTTCCGGCTTTACGTATTCTCATACGCCAAGCCATATTAGTCAAAAGACTTTATTCTTTTAATTTCAAACAAGTTTTTTTTTCTTTTACTGCTCATGAACATTGTTTTTACATTTTCATGTACTTCTTTAACACTCCTAACCTCAGTTTTTCCGGCTTTACGTATTCTCATACGCCAAGCCATATTAGTCAAAAGACTTTATTCTTTTAATTTCAAACAAGTTTTTTTTCTTTTACTGGTGTTTAGCATTGTTTTAACATTTTTGTATACTCCTTTAACGCTCGTAACCTTAGTTTTTCAACTTTAAGCACATTCATACAGCAAGCCATATTGGTCAATAGACTTTATTCTTTTAATTTCTAACAAGTTCTTTTTGTCCTTTACTGCTCATGAACATTGTTTTTACATTTTCTAGTACTTCTTTAACACTCCTAATCTTAGTTTTTCTGGCTTTATGTATTCTCATACGCCAAGCCATATTAGTCAAAAGACTTTATTCTTTTAATTGCAAACAAGTTCTTTTTTTTCTTTTACTGCTCATGAACATTGTTTTTTACATTTTCATGTACTTCTTTAACACTCCTAACCTTAGTTTTTCCGGCTTTATGTATTCTCATACGCCAAGCCATATTAGTCAAAAGACTTTATTCTTTTAATTTCCAACAAGTTTTTTTTTCTTTTGCTGCTCATGAACATTGTTTTTACATTTTCATGTACTTCTTTAACACTCCTAATCTTAGTTTTTTCCGACTTTACGTATTCCCATACGCCAAGCAATATTATTCAAAAGGCTTAATTATATTAATTGCAAACAAGTTATTTTTTTTCTTTTATTGCTCATGAACATTGTTTTTACATTTTCATGTACTTCTTTAACACTCCTAACCTTTGTTTTTCCGGCTTTATGTATTCTCATACGCCAAGCCATATTAGTCAACAGACTTTATTCTTTTAATTTCAAACAAGTTTTTTTTTCTTTTGCTGCTCATGAAGATTGTTTTTACATTTTCATGTACTTCTTTAACATTCCTAAACTTAGTTTTTCCGGCTTTATGTATTCCCATACGCCAAGCAATATTATTCAAAAGGTTTAATTATATTAATTGCAAAAAAGTTCTCTTTTTTCTTTTACTGCTCATGAACATTGTTTTTACATTTTCATGTACTTCTTTAACACTCCTAACCTTAGTTTTTCCGGCTTTATGTATTCTCATACGCCAAGCTATATTAGTCAAAAGACTTTATTCTTTTAATTTCAAACATGTTTTTTTTCTTTTCCTGCTCATTAACATTGTTTTTACACTTTCATGTACTTCTTTAACACTCCTAACCTTAGTTCTTTCCGGCTTTATGTGTTCCCATACGCCAAGCAATATTAGTCAAAAGACTTTATTCTTTTAATTTCAAACAAGTTTTTTTTTCTTTTGCTGCTCATGAACATTGTTTTTACATTTTCATGTACTTCTTTAACACTCCTAACCTTAGTTTTTTCCGGCTTTATGTATTCCCATACGCCAAGCCAAATTAGTTAAACGACTTTATTCTTTTAATTTCTAGCAAGTTCTTTTTTTTCTTTTTCTACTCATGAACATTGTTTTTACATTTAAATGTACTTATTTAACACTCATAACCTTAGTTTTTTCCGGCTTTATGTATTCCCATACGCCAAGCCATATTAGTCAAAAGACTTTATTCTTTTAATTTCAAACAAGTTTTTTTTCTTTTGCTGCTCATGAACATTGTTTTTACATTTTCATGTACTTCTTTAACACTCCTAACCTTAGTTTTTTTCCGGCTTTATGTATTCCCATACGCCAAGCCATATTAGTCAAAAGACTTTATTCTTTTAATTTCAAACAAGTTTTTTTTCTTTTGCTTCTCGTGAATATTGTTTTTACATTTTCATGTACTTCTTTAACACTCCTAACCTTAGTTTTTTTCCGGCTTTATCTATTCCCATACGCCAAGCCATATTAGTCAAAAGACTTTATTCTTTTAATTTCAAACAAGTTTTTTTTTTCTTTTGCTTCTCATGAACATTGTTTTTACATTTTCATGTACTTCTTTAACACTGCTAACCTTAGTTTTTTCCGGCTTTATGTATTCCCATACGCCAAGCCATATTAGTCGAAAGACTTTATTCTTTTAATTTCAAACAAGTTTTTTTTTTCTTTTGCTGCTCATGAACATTGTTTTTACATTTTTATGTACTTCTTTAACACTCGTAACCTTAGTTTTTTCCAGCTTTATTTATTCCCATACGCCAAGCCATATTAGTCAAAAGACTTTATTCTTTTAATTTCTAACAAGTTCGTTTTTTTCTTTTGCTGCTCATGAACATTGTTTTTACATTTTCATGTACTTCTTTAACACTTCTAATCTTAGTTTTTTCCAGCTTTATGTATTCTCATATGCCAAGCCATATTAGTCAAAAGACTTTATTCTTTTAATTTCAAACAAGTTTTTTTTCTTTTGCTGCTAATGAACATTGTTTTTACATTTTCATGTACTTCTTTAACACTCCTAACCTTAGTTTTTTCCGGCTTTATGTATTCCCATACGCCAAGCCATATTAGTCGAAAGACTTTATTCTTTTAATTTCAAACAAGTTTTTTTTTCTTTTGCTGCTCATGAACATTGTTTTTACATTTTCATGTACTTCTTTAACACTCCTAATCTTAGTTTTTTCCGGCTTTATGTATTCCCATACGCCAAGCAATATTATTCAAAAGGTTTAATTATATTAATTGCAAAAAAGTTCTTTTTTTTTCTTTTACTGCTCATGAACATTGTTTTTACATTTTCATGTACTTCTTTAACACTCCTAACCTTAGTTTTTCCTGCTTTATGTATTCTCATACGCCAAGCCATATTAGTCAAAAGACTTTATTCTTTTAATTACAAATAAGTTTTTTTTTTCTTTTGCTGCTCATGAACATTGTTTTTACACTTTCATGTACTTCTTTAACACTCCTAACCTTAGTTTTTTCCGGCTTTATGTATTCCCATACGCCAAGCCATATTAGTCAAAAGACTTCATTCTTTTAGTTTCAAACAAGTTTTTTTTTCTTTTGCTGATCATGAACATTGTTTTTACATTCTCATGTACTTCTTTAACACTCCTAACCTCAGTTTTTTCCGGCTTTATCTATTCCCATACGCCAAGCCATATTAGTCAAAAGACTTTATTCTTTTAATTTCTAACAAGTTCTGTTTTTTCTTTTGCTACTCATGAACATTGTTTTTACATTTTCATGTACTTCTTTAACACTCCTAACCTTAGTTTTTTCCGGCTTTATGTATTCCCATACCCCAAACCATATTAGTCAAAAGACTATACTTTTAATTTTAAACAAGTTTTTCTTTTCTTTTGCTGCTCATGAACATTGTTTTTTACATTTTCATGTACTTCTTTAACACTCCTATCCTTAGTTTTTTCCGGCTTTATGTATTCTCATACGCCAAGCCATATTAGTCAAAAGACTTTATTCTTTTAATTTCAAACAAGTTTTTTTTTCTTTTGCTGCTCATGAACATTGTTTTTACATTTTCATGTACTTCTTTAACACTCCTAACCTTACTTTTTTCCGGCTTTATGTATTCCCATACGCCAAGCCATATTAGTCGAAAGACTTTATTCTTTTAATTTCAAACAAGTTTTTTTTTCTTTTGCTGCTCATGAACATTGTTTTTACATTTTCATGTACTTCTTTAACACTCCTAACCTTAGTTTTTTCCGGCTTTATGTATTCCCATACGCCAAGCCATATTAGTCAAAAGACTTTATTCTTTTAATTTCAATTCTTTTAATTTCAACCTAGTTTTTTTCTTTTACTGCTCATGAACATTGTTTTTATGTTTTCATGTACTTCTTTAACACTTCTAACCTTAGTTTTTTCCGGCTTTATATATTCCCATACGCCAAGCCATATTAGTCGAAAGACTTTATTCTTTTAATTTCAAACAAGTTCTTTTTTTTCTTTTGCTGCTCATGAACATTGTTTTTACATTTTCATGTACTTCTTTAACACTCCTAACCTTAGTTTTTTCCGACTTTATGTATTCTCATACGCCAAGCCATATTAGTCAAAAGACTTTATTCTTTTAATTTCAACCTAGTTTTTCTCTTTTACTGCTCATGAACATTGTTTTTATGTTTTCATGTACTTCTTTAACACTTCTAACCTTAGTTTTTTCCGGCTTTATATATTCCCATACGCCAAGCCATATTAGTCGAAAGACTTTATTCTTTTAATTTCAAACAAGTTTTTTTTTCTTTTGCTGCTCATGAACATTGTTTTTACATTTTCATGTACTTCTTTAACACTCCTAACCTTAGTTTTTTCCGGCTTTATGTATTCCCATACGCCAAGCCATATTAGTCAAAAGACTTTATTCTTTAATTTCTAACAAGTTCTTTTTTTTCTTTTGCTGCTCATGAACATTGTTTTTACATTTTCATGTACTTCTTTAACACTCCTAACCTTAGTTTTTTCAGGCTTTTTTTATTCCCATACACCAAGCCATATTAGTCAAAAGACTTTATTCTTTTAATTTCAAACAAGTTTTTTTTTCTTTTGCTGCTCATGAACATTTTTTTTATATTTTATGTACTTCTTTAACACTCCTAACCTTAGTTTTTTCCGGCTTTATGTATTCCCATACGCCAAGCCATATTAGTCAAAAGACTTTATTCTTTTAATTTCTAACAAGTTCTTTTTTTTGCTGCTCATGAACATTGTTTTTACATTTTCATGTACTTCTTTAACACTCCTAACCCTAGTTTTTTCCGGCTTTACGTATTCCCATACGCCAAGCCATATAAGTCAAAAGAGTTTATTCTTTTAATTTCAAACAAGTTTTTTTTCTTTTGCTGCTCATGAACATTGTTTTTACATTTTCATGTACTTCTTTATCACTCCTAGCCTTAGTTTTTTCCGGCTTTATGTATTCCCATACGCCAAGCCATATTAGTCAAAAGACTTTATTCTTTTAATTTCTAACAAGTTGTTTTTTTCTTTTGCTGCTCATGAACATTGTTTTTACATTTTCATGTACTTCTTTAACACTCCTAACCTTAGTTTTTCCGGCTTTATGTATTCTCGTTCGCCAAGCCATATTAGTCAAAAGACTTTATTCTTTTAATTTCAAACAAGTTTTTTTTTCTTTTGCTGCTCATGAACATTGTTTTTACATTTTCATGTACTTCTTTAACACTCCTAACCTTAGTTTTTTCCCGCTTTATGTATTCCCATACGCCAAGCAATATTATTCAAAAGGCTTAATTATATTAATTGCAAACAAGTTCTTTTTTTTTTTACTGCTCATCAACATTGTTTTTACATTTTCATGTACTTTTTAACACTCCTAATCTTGGTTTTTTTGCTTTACGTATTCTCATACGCCAAGCCATATTAGTCAAAAGACTTTATTCTTTTAATTTCAAACAAGTTTTTTTTTCTTTTACTGCTCATCAACATTGTTTTTATATTTTCATGTACTTCTTTAACACTCCTAACCTTAGTTTTTTCCGGCTTTATGTATTCCCATACGCCAAGCCATATTAGTCAAAAGACTTTATTCTTTTAATTTCTAACAAGTTCTTTTTTTTCTTTTGCTGCTCATGAACATTGTTTTTACATTTTCATGTACTTCTTTAACACTCCTAACCTTAGTTTTTTCCGGCTTTTTTTATTCCCATACACCAAGCCATATTAGTCAAAAGACTTTATTCTTTTAATTTCAAACAAGTTTTTTTTTCTTTTGCTGCTCATGAACATTTTTTTTATATTTTATGTACTTCTTTAACACTCCTAACCTTAGTTTTTTCCGGCTTTATGTATTCCCATACGCCAAGCCATATTAGTCAAAAGACTTTATTCTTTTAATTTCTAACAAGTTCTTTTTTTTGCTGCTCATGAACATTGTTTTTACATTTTCATGTACTTCTTTAACACTCCTAACCCTAGTTTTTTCCGGCTTTACGTATTCCCATACGCCAAGCCATATAAGTCAAAAGAGTTTATTCTTTTAATTTCAAACAAGTTTTTTTTTCTTTTGCTGCTCATGAACATTGTTTTTACATTTTCATGTACTTCTTTATCACTCCTAGCCTTAGTTTTTTCCGGCTTTATGTATTCCCATACGCCAAGCCATATTAGTCAAAAGACTTTATTCTTTTAATTTCTAACAAGTTGTTTTTTTCTTTTGCTGCTCATGAACATTGTTTTTACATTTTCATGTACTTCTTTAACACTCCTAACCTTAGTTTTTCCGGCTTTATGTATTCTCGTTCGCCAAGCCATATTAGTCAAAAGACTTTATTCTTTTAATTTCAAACAAGTTTTTTTTTCTTTTACTGCTCATGAACATTGTTTTTACATTTTCATGTACTTCTTTAACACTCCTAACCTTAGTTTTTTCCCGCTTTATGTATTCCCATACGCCAAGCAATATTATTCAAAAGGCTTAATTATATTAATTGCAAACAAGTTCTTTTTTTTTACTGCTCATCAACATTGTTTTTACATTTTCATGTACTTTTTAACACTCCTAATCTTGGTTTTTTTGCTTTACGTATTCTCATACGCCAAGCCATATTAGTCAAAAGACTTTATTCTTTTAATTTCAAACAAGTTTTTTTTTTCTTTTACTGCTCATCAACATTGTTTTTATATTTTCATGTACTTCTTTAACACTCCTAACGTTAGTTTTTCCGGCTTTACGTATTCTCATGCGCCAAGCCATATTAGTCAAAAGACTATATTCTTTTAATTTCAAACAAGTTTTTTTTTCTTTTACTGCTCATGAACATTGTTTTTACATTTTCATGTACTTCTTTAACACTCCTAACCTTAGTTTTTCCGGCTTTACGTATTCTCATACGCCAAGCCATATTAGTCAAAAGATTTTATTCTTTTAATTTCAAACAAGTTTTTTTTTCTTTTACTGGTGTTTAGCATTGTTTTAACCCTTGACGGGCCACTATAGGAACGAATGCCAGGAAAAAATCTCCAACGCTTCCCAAGTAGTCTCTAGGTCAGACTATTGACGAAAAAAATTTTTTTTGCATGATTTATTCAAAATTGTCAATTTTAGACCATGTTATAAAAATACGACATTAGCCTCTCGAGTATATAAAAATGGGGCATTTTCACTTGGTGTGGAAGGCTTTAAAACAATTGTTTTTGGCAGTAAGCCACAGTGGAAGGTCACATTTTTCACATTCAAAAGTGGTATATCCCGATTTGCACTCTATGCAGTGGCTCTGCTTTTCAGTCTTTTTTGGCCAGTGACCAAGTCCATTGGCTTGAGCAGATATTGCGGGTCGGATTCGATTGCGACTTTGAATGGGGCTGGGACTTGCTTCAACAACTGCGGATGGTCTAGCACGTTTACGTTGGGGCATCACACGCGCCGAGGCATACAAACCTGCAGCAACTTCAGACCTGAAGGCTCTCAAGATCATCAGTTCGTCTGTCCTTGAAGTCAGCGCTTTGACGTCTGACAAGAAAAGAAGCCAGCTATTGCAAACTGCTGTGTCAATAAGCCACCAGAAGATTCTCTTATACCATTTTCGTGTCCGAAGATGAGTTCGGCACATCTCCACCAGCATGTCTGCTAAATCTACGCCACCCATATGACGGTTGTACTCACAAACAATTCCTGGCCTTGAAACTTCAACCCTGGATTTATCCTTAACGTTCCAGCTTCTGCACGTTTCATTTTCTCAGGCAAGGTACTCATCAGACATAAAACTATGTTGCCTCCGACTCCAAGATCTGGCTCTATGACAGCCACCTATATTTTTCTTGGACTTTTGATTTCTTCTTTGATTTTCCAGTACTTGCTGTTACCGGTTGCTGTTGCTGACTGGAGGGTGGAGTTTCCCCCGAGTCATCGTCACTGGGTTCAGTGTTAACCTCCACGTCATCCTGTTCCAAGAAGAAGTGGAGATTGTCCAGTAGAGGCTACACGTCTGCATCAGGATCATCGATAAGATCTTCTGGAGACAGGAAGTCTGGATCATAGTCATCATCATCGTCAGACAAGTCAGACAACATGTCTTCTCGAATGTCAAAAATATATTTGGCCGCCTCTTCTGCGTCAATTCGGCGATTTTGAGCTCGTTTTCTTAGTCTGTCGTAAGATTCCGCCATCTAAAAGAAAACAAAAATTAGTTATTCATTTCACAATTTTGAGCCACGATCGTCCGATGTTATATTTTTACAACAGGAGGAAGTTTATCTTGCTACTGATCCAAATTCTTGCACATTTCGTTAATTTCAACTACAGTAATTCTAAACGGCATATATTTTATACGCATATGACATGCAAGGAATCTCCCACCTTTTCATTTTGTTTCCAGTTTATAGCTTAAAAATTGCCTACCTTTTCATTCGTTTTTCTTATCCCTTGGTTTGGAGACTCACTGTTCAGGCCACATGTCACACGCAGCTCCCCAGAGGTATCAATTGACTGTCATCTTTCAGCCCCATTGAAAGATGTTGATAAAAGCAGTATTTTTTTACAGCAAGATGGCAGTCCAAGCTCAAAAAGTACAGTGTTGTTTTTTTTACAACAATTGCCTCTATAGGGTTAACATTTTTGTATACTCCTTTAACGCTCGTAACCTTAGTTTTTCAACTTTAAGCACATTCATACAGCAAGCCATATTAGTCAAAAGACTTTATTCTTTTAATTTCTAACAAGTTCTTTTTTTCCTCTACTGCTCATGAACATTGTTTTTACATTTTCATGTACTTCTTTAACACTCCTAACCTTAGTTTTTCCGGCTTTATGTATTCTCATACGCCAAGCCATATTAGTCAAAAGACTTTATTCTTTTAATTTCAAACAAGTTTTTTTTTCTTTTGCTGCTCATGAACATTGTTTTTACATTTTCATGTACTTTTTTAACACTCCTAATCTTAGTTTTTTCCGGCTTTACGTATTCCCATACGCCAAGCAATATTATTCAAAAGGCTTAATTATATTAATTGCAAACAAGTTATTTTTTTTCTTTTACTGCTCATGAACATTGTTTTTACATTTTCATGTACTTCTTTAACACTCCTAACCTTAATTTTTCTGGTTTTATGTATTCTCATACGCCAAGCCATATTAGTCAACAGACTTTATTCTTTTAATTTCAAACAAGTTTTTTTTCTTTTGCTGCTCATGAAGATTGTTTTTACATTTTCATGCACTTCTTTAACACTCCTAAACTTAGTTTTTCCGGCTTTATGTATTCCCATACGCCAAGCAATATTATTCAAAAGGTTTAATTATATTAATTGCAAAAAAGTTCTCTTTTTTCTTTTACTGCTCATGAACATTGTTTTTACATTTTCATGTACTTCTTTAACACTCCTAATCTTAGTTTTTCCGGCTTTATGTATTCTCATACGCCAAGCTATATTAGTCAAAAGACTTTATTCTTTTAATTTCAAACAAGTTTTTTTTCTTTTGCTGCTCATGAACATTGTTTTTACATTTTCATCTACTTCTTTAACACTCCTAACCTTAGTTCTTTCCGGCATTATGTATTCCCATACGCCAAGCAATATTAGTCAAAAGACTTTATTCTTTTAATTTCAAACAAGTTTTTTTTCTTTTGCTGCTCATGAACATTGTTTTTACATTTTCATGTACTTCTTTAACACTCCTAACCTTAGTTTTTTCCGGCTTTATGTATTCCCATACGCCAAGCCAAATTAGTTAAACGACTTTATTCTTTTAATTTCTAGCAAGTTCTTTTTTTCTTTTTCTGCTCATGAACATTGTTTTTACATTTAAATGTACTTATTTAACACTCATAACCTTAGTTTTTTCCGGCTTTATGTATTCCCATACGCCAAGCCATATTAGTCAAAAGACTTTATTCTTTTAATTTCAAACAAGTTTTTTTTCTTTTGATGCTCATGAACATTGTTTTTACATTTTCATGTACTTCTTTAACACTCCTAACCTTAGTTTTTTTCCGGCTTTATGTATTCCCATACGCCAAGCCATATTAGTCAAAAGACTTTATTCTTTTAATTTCAAACAAGTTTTTTTCTTTTGCTTCTCGTGAACATTGTTTTTACATTTTCATGTACTTCTTTAACACTCCTAACCTTAGTTTTTTTCCGGCTTTATGTATTCCCATACGCCAAGCCATATTAGTCAAAAGACTTTATTCTTTTAATTTCAAACAAGTTTTTTTTCTTTTGCTTCTCATGAACATTGTTTTTACATTTTCATGTACTTCTTTAACACTCCTAACCTTAGTTTTTTCCGGCTTTATGTATTCCCATACGCCAAGCCATATTAGTCGAAAGATTTTATTCTTTTAATTTCAAAGAAGTTTTTTTTTCTTTTGCTGCTCATGAACATTGTTTTTACATTTTTATGTACTTCTTTAACACTCGTAACCTTAGTTTTTTCCAGCTTTATGTATTCCCATACGCCAAGCCGTATTAGTCAAAAGACTTTATTCTTTTAATTTCTAGCAAGTTCTTTTTTTTCTTTTTCTGCTCATGAACATTGTTTTTACATTTAAATGTACTTCTTTAACACTCATAACCTAAGTTTTTTCCGGCTTTATGTATTCCCATACGCCAAGCCATATTAGTCAAAAGACTTTATTCTTTTAATTTCAAACAAGTTTTTTTTTTCTTTTGCTGCTCATGAACATTGTTTTTACATTTTCATGTACTTCTTTAACACTCCTAACCTTAGTTTTTTTCCGGCTTTATGTATTCCCATACGCCAAGCCATATTAGTCAAAAGACTTTATTCTTTTAATTTCAAACAAGTTTTTTTTCTTTTGCTTCTCATGAACATTGTTTTTACATTTTCATGTACTTCTTTAACACTCCTAACCTTGGTTTTTTCCGGCTTTATGTATTCCCATACGCCAAGCCATATTAGTCGAAAGACTTTATTCTTTTAATTTCAAACAAGTTTTTTTTTTCTTTTGCTGCTCATGAACATTGTTTTTACATTTTCATGTACTTCTTTAACACTCGTAACCTTAGTTTTTTCCAGCTTTATGTATTCCCATACGCCAAGCCATATTAGTCAAAAGACTTTATTCTTTTAATTTCTAACAAGTTCGTTTTTTTTTTGCTGCTCATGAACATTGTTTTTACATTTTCATGTACTTCTTTAACACTTCTAATCTTAGTTTTTTCCGGCTTTATGTATTCTCATATGCCAAGCCATATTAGTCAAAAGACTTTATTCTTTTAATTTCAAACAAGGTTTTTTTTTCTTTTGCTGCTCATGAACATTGTTTTTACATTTTCATGTACTTCTTTAACACTCCTAACCTTAGTTTTTTCCGGCTTTATGTATTCCCATACGCCAAGCCATATTAGTCGAAAGACTTTATTCTTTTAATTTCAAACAAGTTTTTTTTTCTTTTGCTGCTCATGAACATTGTTTTTACATTTTCATGTACTTCTTTAACACTCCTAACCTTAGTTTTTTCCGGCTTTATATATTCCCATACGCCAAGCCATATTAGTCAAAAGACTTTATTCTTTTAATTTCTAACAAGTTCGTTTTTTTCTTTTGCTGCTCATGAACATTGTTTTTACATTTTCATGCACTTCTTTAACACTCCTAACCTTATTTTTTTCCGGCTTTATGTATTCCCATACGCCAATCCATATTAGTCAAAAGACTTTATTCTTTTAATTTCTAACAAGTTCTTTTTTTCTTTTGCTGCTCATGAACATTGTTTTTACATTTTCATGTACTTCTTTAAAACTCCTAACCTTAGTTTTTTCCGGCTTTATGTATTCCCATACGCCAAGCCATATTAGTCAAAAGACTTTTTTCTTTTAATTTCAAACAAGTTTTTTTCATTTACTGCTCATGAACATTGTTTTTACATTTTCTAGTACTTCTTTAACACTCCTAATCTTAGTTTTTTGGCTTTACGTATTCTCATACGCCAAGCCATATTAGTCAAAAGACTTTATTCTTTTAATTTCAAACAAGTTTTTTTTTTCTGTTACTGCTCATGAACATTGTTTTTATATTTTCATGTACTTCTTTAACACTCCTAACCTTAGTTTTTCCGGCTTTACGTATTCTCATACGCCAAGCCATATTAGTCAAAAGACTTTATTCTTTTAATTTCAAACAAGTTTTTTTTTTCTTTTACTGCTCATGAACATTGTTTTTACATTTTCATGTACTTCTTTAACACTCCTAACCTTAGTTTTTCCGGCTTTACGTATTCTCATACGCCAAGCCATATTAGTCAAAAGACTTTATTCTTTTAATTTCAAACAAGTTTTTTTTCTTTTACTGGTGTTTAGCATTGTTTTAACATTTTTGTATACTCCTTTAACGCTCGTAACCTTAGTTTTTCAACTTTAAGCACATTCATACAGCAAGCCATATTAGTCAAAAGACTTTATTCTTTTAATTTCTAACAAGTTCTTTTTTTCCTTTACTGCTCATGAACATTGTTTTTACATTATCTAGTACTTCTTTAACACTCCTAATCTTAGTTTTTCTGGCTGTATGTATTCTCATGCGCCAAGCCATATTAGTCAAAAGACTTTATTCTTTTAATTGCAAACAAGTTCTTTTTTTTCTTTTACTGCTCATGAACATTGTTTTTACATTTTCATGTACTTCTTTAACACTCCTAACCTTAGTTTTTCCGGCTTTATGTATTCTCATACGCCAAGCCATATTAGTCAAAAGACTTTATTCTTTTAATTTCAAACAAGTTTTTTTTCTTTTGCTGCTCATGAACATTGTATTTACATTTTCATGTACTTCTTTAACACTCCTAATCTTAGTTTTTTCCGGATTTACGTATTCCCATACGCCAAGCAATATTATTCAAAAGGCTTAATTATATTAACTGCAAACAAGTTATTTTTTTTTCTTTTATTGCTCATGAACATTGTTTTCACACTTTCATGTACTTCTTTAACACTCCTAACCTTAGTTTTTCCGGCTTTATGTATTCTCATACGCCAAGCCATATTAGTCAACAGACTTTATTCTTTTAATTTCAAACAAGTTTTTTTTTCTTTTGCTGCTCATGAAGATTGTTTTTACATTTTCATGTACTTCTTTAACATTCCTAAACTTAGTTTTTCCGGCTTTATGTATTCCCATACGCCAAGCAATATTATTCAAAAGGTTGAATTATATTAATTGCAAAAAAGTTCTCTTTTTTCTTTTACTGCTCATGAACATTGTTTTTACATTTTCATGTACTTCTTTAACACTCCTAACCTTAGTTTTTCCGGCTTTATGTATTCTCATACGCCAAGCTATATTAGTCAAAAGACTTTATTCTTTTAATTTCAAACATGGTTTTTTTTTCTTTTCCTGCTCATGAACATTGTTTTCACACTTTCATGTACTTCTTTAACACTCCTAACCTTAGTTCTTTCCGGCTTTATGTATTCCCATACGCCAAGCAATATTAGTCAAAAGACTTTATTCTTTTAATTTCAAACAAGTTTTTTTTTCTTTTGCTGCTCATGAACATTGTTTTTACATTTTCATGTACTTCTTTAACACTCCTAACCTTAGTTTTTTCCGGCTTTATGTATTCCCATACGCCAAGCCAAATTAGTTAAACGACTTTATTCTTTTAATTTCTAGCAAGTTCTTTTTTTTCTTTTTCTGCTCATGAACATTGTTTTTACATTTAAATGTACTTATTTAACACTCATAACCTTAGTTTTTTCCGGCTTTATGTATTCCCATACGCCAAGCCATATTAGTCAAAAGACTTTATTCTTTTAATTTCAAACAAGTTTTTTTTCTTTTGCTGCTCATGAACATTGTTTTTACATTTTCATGTGCTTCTTTAACACTCCTAACCTTAGTTTTTTTCCGGCTTTATGTATTCCCATACGCCAAGCCATATTAGTCAAAAGACTTTATTCTTTTAATTTCAAACAAGTTTTTTTCTTTTGCTTCTCGTGAATATTGTTTTTACATTTTCATGTACTTCTTTAAAACTCCTAACCTTAGTTTTTTTCCGGCTTTATCTATTCCCATACGCCAAGCAATATTAGTCAAAAGACTTTATTCTTTTAATTTCAAACAAGTTTTTTTTTCTTTTGCTGCTCATGAACATTGTTTTTACCTTTTTATTACTTCTTTAACACTCGTAACCTTAGTTTTTTCCAGCTTTATGTATTCCCATACGCCAAGCAATATTAGTCAAAAGACTTTATTCTTTTAATTTCTAACAAGTTCGTTTTTTTCTTTTGCTGCTCATGAACATTGTTTTTACATTTTCATGTACTTCTTTAACACTCGTAACCTTAGTTTTTTCCAGCTTTATGTATTCCCATACGCCAAGCCATATTAGTCAAAAGACTTTATTCTTTTAATTTCTAACAAGTTCGTTTTTTTCTTTTGCTGCTCATGAACATTGTTTTTACATTTTCATGTACTTCTTTAACACTCCTAACCTTAGTTTTCCGGCTTTATATATTCCCATACGCCAAGCCATATTAGTCGAAAGACTTTATTCTTTTAATTTCAAACAAGTTTTTTTTTTCTCTACTGCTCATGAACATTGTTTTTACATTTTCATGTACTTCTTTAACACTCCTAACCTTAGTTTTTCCGGCTTTATGTATTCTCATACGCCAAGCTATATTAGTCAAAAGACTTTATTCTTTTAATTTCAAACAAGTTTTTTTTCTTTTGCTGCTCATGAACATTGTTTTTACATTTTCATGTACTTCTTTAACACTCCTAACCTTAGTTCTTTCCGGCATTATGTATTCCCATACGCCAAGCAATATTAGTCAAAAGACTTTATTCTTTTAATTTCAAACAAGTTTTTTTTCTTTTGCTGCTCATGAACATTGTTTTTACATTTTCATGTACTTCTTTAACACTCCTAACCTTAGTTTTTTTCCGGCTTTATCTATTCCCATACGCCAAGCCATATTAGTCAAAAGACTTTATTCTTTTAATTTCTAGCAAGTTCTTTTTTTCTTTTTCTGCTCATGAACATTGTTTTTACATTTAAATGTACTTATTTAACACTCATAACCTTAGTTTTTTTCCGGCTTTATGTATTCCCATACGCCAAGCCATATTAGTCAAAAGACTTTATTCTTTTAATTTCAAACAAGTTTTTTTCTTTTGATGCTCATGAACATTGTTTTTACATTTTCATGTACTTCTTTAACACTCCTAACCTTAGTTTTTTTCCGGCTTTATGTATTCCCATACGCCAAGCCATATTATTCAAAAGACTTTATTCTTTTAATTTCAAACAAGTTTTTTTTCTTTTGCTTCTCGTGAACATTGTTTTTACATTTTCATGTACTTCTTTAACACTCTTAACCTTAGTTTTTTTCCGGCTTTATCTATTCCCATACGCCAAGCCATATTAGTCAAAAGACTTTATTCTTTTATTTTCAAACAAGTTTTTTTTCTTTTGCTTCTCATGAACATTGTTTTTACATTTTCATGTACTTCTTTAACACTCCTAACCTTAGTTTTCTCCGGCTTTATGTATTCCCATACGCCAAGCCATATTAGTCGAAAGACTTTATTCTTTTAATTTCAAACAAGTTTTTTTTTTCTTTTGCTGCTCATGAACATTGTTTTTACATTTTTATGTACTTCTTTAACACTCGTAACCTTAGTTTTTTCCAGCTTTATGTATTCCCATACGCCAAGCCGTATTAGTCAAAAGACTTTATTCTTTTAATTTCTAGCAAGTTCTTTTTTTCTTTTTCTGCTCATGAACATTGTTTTTACATTTAAATGTACTTCTTTAACACTCATAACCTAAGTTTTTTCCGGCTTTATGTATTCCCATACGCCAAGCCATATTAGTCAAAAGACTTTATTCTTTTAATTTCAAACAAGTTTTTTTTTCTTTTGCTGCTCATGAACATTGTTTTTACATTTTCATGTACTTCTTTAACACTCGTAACCTTAGTTTTTTCCAGCTTTATGTATTCCCATACGCCAAGCAATATTAGTCAAAAGACTTTATTCTTTTAATTTCTACCAAGTTCGTTTTTTTCTTTTGCTGCTCATGAACATTGTTTTTACATTTTCATGTACTTCTTTAACACTCGTAACCTTAGTTTTTTCCAGCTTTATGTATTCCCATACGCCAAGCCATATTAGTCAAAAGACTTTATTCTTTTAATTTCTAACAAGTTCGTTTTTTTCTTTTGCTGCTCATGAACATTGTTTTTACATTTTCATGTACTTCTTTAACACTCCTAACCTTAGTTTTCTCCGGCTTTATGTATTCTCATATGCCAAGCGATATTAGTCAAAAGACTTTATTCTTTTAATTTCAAACAAGGTTTTTTTTCTTTTGCTGCTCATGAACATTGTTTTTACATTTTCATGTACTTCTTTAACACTCCTAACCTTAGTTTTCTCCGGCTTTATGTATTCCCATACGCCAAGCCATATTAGTCGAAAGACTTTATTCTTTTAATTTCAAACAAGTTTTTTTTTCTTTTGCTGCTCATGAACATTGTTTTTACATTTTTATGTACTTCTTTAACACTCGTAACCTTAGTTTTTTCCAGCTTTATATATTCCCATACGCCAAGCCGTATTAGTCAAAAGACTTTATTCTTTTAATTTCTAGCAAGTTCTTTTTTTTCTTTTTCTGCTCATGAACATTGTTTTTACATTTAAATGTACTTCTTTAACACTCATAACCTAAGTTTTTTCCGGCTTTATGTATTCCCATACGCCAAGCCATATTAGTCAAAAGACTTTATTCTTTGATTTCAAACAAGTTTTTTTTCTTTTGCTGCTCATGAACATTGTTTTTACATTTTCATGTACTTCTTTAACACTCGTAACCTTAGTTTTTTCCAGCTTTATGTATTCCCATACGCCAAGCCATATTAGTCAAAAGACTTTATTCTTTTAATTTCTAACAAGTTCGTTTTTTTCTTTTGCTGCTCATGAACATTGCTTTTATATTTTCATGTACTTCTTTAACACTCCTAACCTTAGTTTTCTCCGGCTTTATGTATTCTCATATGCCAAGCGATATTAGTCAAAAGACTTTATTCTTTTAATTTCAAACAAGGTTTTTTTTCTTTTGCTGCTCATGAACATTGTTTTTACATTTTCATGTACTTCTTTAACACTCCTAACCTTAGTTTTCTCCGGCTTTATGTATTCCCATACGCCAAGCCATATTAGTCGAAAGACTTTATTCTTTTAATTTCAAACAAGTTTTTTTTTTCTTTTGCTGCTCATGAACATTGTTTTTACATTTTTATGTACTTCTTTAACACTCGTAACCTTAGTTTTTTCCAGCTTTATGTATTCCCATACGCCAAGCCGTATTAGTCAAAAGACTTTATTCTTTTAATTTCTAGCAAGTTCTTTTTTTCTTTTTCTGCTCATGAACATTGTTTTTACATTTAAATGTACTTCTTTAACACTCCTAACCTTAGTTTTTTCCGGCTTTATGTATTCCCATACGCCAAGCCATATTAGTCAAAAGACTTTATTCTTTTAATTTCAAACAAGTTTTTTTTTCTTTTGCTTCTCATGAACATTGTTTTTACATTTTCATGTACTTCTTTAACACTCCTAACCTTAGTTTTTTCCGGCTTTATGTATTCCCATACACCAAGCCATATTAGTCGAAAGACTTTATTCTTTTAATTTCAAACAAGTTTTTTTTTCTTTTGCTGCTCATGAACATTGTTTTTACATTTTCATGTACTTCTTTAACACTCGTAACCTTAGTTTTTTCCAGCTTTATGTACTCCCATACGCCAAGCCATATTAGTCAAAAGACTTTATTCTTTTAATTTCTAACAAGTTCGTTTTTTTCTTTTGCTGCTCATGAACATTGTTTTTACATTTTCATGTACTTCTTTAACACTTCTAATCTTAGTTTTTTTCCGGCTTTATGTATTCTCATATGCCAAGCCATATTAGTCAAAAGACTTTATTCTTTTAATTTCAAACAAGGTTTTTTTTTCTTTTGCTGCTCATGAACATTGTTTTTACATTTTCATGTACTTCTTTAACACTCCTAACCTTAGTTCTTTCCGGCTTTATGTATTCCCATACGCCAAGCAATATTAGTCAAAAGACTTTATTCTTTTAATTTCAAACAAGTTTTTTTTCTTTTGCTGCTCATGAACATTGTTTTTACATTTTCATGTACTTCTTTAACACTCCTAACCTTAGTTTTTTCCGGCTTTATGTATTCCCATACGCCAAGCCAAATTAGTTAAACGACTTTATTCTTTTAATTTCTAGCAAGTTCTTTTTTTTCTTTTTCTGCTCATGAACATTGTTTTTACATTTAAATGTACTTATTTAACACTCATAACCTTAGTTTTTTTCCGGCTTTATGTATTCCCATACGCCAAGCCATATTAGTCAAAAGACTTTATTCTTTTAATTTCAAACAAGTTTTTTTTCTTTTGCTGCTCATGAACATTGTTTTTACATTTTCATGTACTTCTTTAACACTCCTAACCTTAGTTTTTTCCGGCTTTATGTATTCCCATACGCCAAGCCATATTAGTCAAAAGACTTTATTATTTTAATTTCAAACAAGTTTTTTTTCTTTTGCTTCTCGTGAACATTGTTTTTACATTTTCATGTACTTCTTTAACACTCCTAACCTTAGTTTTTTTCCGGCTTTATCTATTCCCATACGCCAAGCCATATTAGTCAAAAGACTTTATTCTTTTAATTTCAAACAAGTTTTTTTTCTTTTGCTTCTCATGAACATTGTTTTTACATTTTCATGTACTTCTTTAACACTCCTAACCTTAGTTTTTTCCGGCTTTATGTATTCCCATACGCCAAGCCATATTAGTCGAAAGATTTTATTCTTTTAATTTCAAACAAGTTTTTTTTTTCTTTTGCTGCTCATGAACATTGTTTTTACATTTTTATGTACTTCTTTAACACTCGTAACCTTAGTTTTTTCCAGTTTTATGTATTCCCATACGCCAAGCCGTATTAGTCAAAAGACTTTATTCTTTTAATTTCTAGCAAGTTCTTTTTTTTCTTTTTCTGCTCATGAACATTGTTTTTACATTTAAATGTACTTCTTTAACACTCATAACCTAAGTTTTTTCCGGCTTTATGTATTCCCATACGCCAAGCCATATTAGTCAAAAGACTTTATTCTTTTAATTTCAAAGTTTTTTTTTCTTTTGCTGCTCATGAACATTGTTTTTACATTTTCATGTACTTCTTTAACACTCGTAACCTTAGTTTTTTCCAGCTTTATGTATTCCCATACGCCAAGCCATATTAGTCAAAAGACTTTATTCTTTTAATTTCTAACAAGTTCGTTTTTTTCTTTTGCTGCTCATGAACATTGTTTTTACATTTTCATGTACTTCTTTAACACTTCTAATCTTAGTTTTTTCCGGCTTTATGTATTCTCAAATGCCAAGCCATATTAGTCAAAAGACTTTATTCTTTTAATTTCAAACAAGGTTTTTTTTTCTTTTGCTGCTCATGAACATTGTTTTTACATTTTCATGTACTTCTTTAACACTCCTAACCTTAGTTTTTCCGGCTTTATGTATTCTCGTTCGCCAAGCCATATTAGTCAAAAGACTTTATTCTTTTAATTTCAAACAAGTTTTTTTTTTTCTTTTGCTGCTCATGAACATTGTTTTTACATTTTCATGTACTTCTTTAACACTCCTAACCTTAGTTTTTTCCGGCTTTATATATTCCCATACGCCAAGCCGTATTAGTCTTAAGACTTTATTCTTTTAATTTCTAACAAGTTCTTTTTTTTCTTTTGCTGCTCATGAACATTGTTTTTACATTTTCATGCACTTCTTTAACACTCCTAACCTTATTTTTTTTCCGGCTTTGAGTAATTTCAAACAAGGTTTTTTTTCTTTTGCTGTTCATGAACATTGTTTTTATATTTTCATGTACTTCTTTAACACTCCTAACCTTAGTTTTTCCGGCTTTACGTATTCTCATACGCCAAGCCATATTAGTCAAAAGACTTTATTCTTTTAATTTCAAACAAGTTTTTTTTCTTTTACTGCTCATGAACATTGTTTTTACATTTTCATGTACTTCTTTAACACTCCTAACCTTAGTTTTTCCGGCTTTATGTATTCTCATACGCCAAGCCATATTAGTCAACAGACTTTATTCTTTTAATTTCAAACAAGTTTTTTTTTTCTTTTGCTGCTCATGAAGATTGTTTTTACATTTTCATGTACTTCTTTAACACTCCTAAACTTAGTTTTTCCGGCTTTATGTATTCCCATACGCCAAGCAATATTATTCAAAAGGTTTAATTATATTAATTGCAAAAAAGTTCTCTTTTTTCTTTAACTGCTCATGAACATTGTTTTTACATTTTCATGTACTTCTTTAACACTCCTAACCTCAGTTTTTCCGGCTTTATGTATTCTCATACGCCAAGCTATATTAGTCAAAAGACTTTATTCTTTTAATTTCAAACATGTTTTTTTTTCTTTTCCTGCTCATGAACATTGTTTTCACACTTTCATGTACTTCTTTAACACTCCTAACCTTAGTTCTTTCCGGCTTTATGTATTCCCATACGCCAAGCAATATTAGTCAAAAGACTTTATTCTTTTAATTTCAAACAAGTTTTTTTTTCTTTTGCTGCTCATGAACATTGTTTTTACATTTTCATGTACTTCTTTAACACTCCTAACCTTAGTTTTTTCCGGCTTTATGTATTCCCATACGCCAAGCCAAATTAGTTAAACGACTTTATTCTTTTAATTTCTAGCAAGTTCTTTTTTTCTTTTTCTGCTCATGAACATTGTTTTTACATTTAAATGTACTTATTTAACACTCATAACCTTTGTTTTTTCCGGCTTTATGTATTCCCATACGCCAAGCCATATTAGTCAAAAGACTTTATTCTTTTAATTTCAAACAAGTTTTTTTTTCTTTTGCTGCTCATGAACATTGTTTTTACATTTTCATGTACTTCTTTAACACTCCTAACCTTAGTTTTTTTCCGGCTTTATGTATTCCCATACGCCAAGCCATATTAGTCAAAAGACTTTATTCTTTTAATTTCAAACAAGTTTTTTTTTCTTTTGCTTCTCGTGAATATTGTTTTTACATTATCATGTACTTCTTTAACACTCCTAACCTTAGTTTTTTTCCGGCTTTATCTATTCCCATACGCCAAGCCATATTAGTCAAAAGACTTTATTCTTTTAATTTCAAACAAGTTTTTTTTCTTTTGCTTCTCATGAACATTGTTTTTACATTTTCATGTACTTCTTTAACACTCCTAACCTTAGTTTTTTCCGGCTTTATGTATTCCCATACGCCAAGCCATATTAGTCGAAAGACTTTATTCTTTTAATTTCAAACAAGTTTTTTTTTCTTTTGCTGCTCATGAACATTGTTTTTACATTTTTATGTACTTCTTTAACACTCGTAACCTTAGTTTTTTCCAGCTTTATGTATTCCCATACGCCAAGCCATATTAGTCAAAAGACTTTATTCTTTTAATTTCTAACAAGTTCGTTTTTTTCTTTTGCTGCTCATGAACATTGTTTTTACATTTTCATGTACTTCTTTAACACTCCTAATCTTAGTTTTTTCCGGCTTTACGTATTCCCATACGCCAAGCAATATTATTCAAAAGGCTTAATTATATTAATTGCAAACAAGTTATTTTTTTCTTTTATTGCTCATGAACATTGTTTTTACATTTTCATGTACTTCTTTAACACTCCTAACCTTAGTTTTTCCGGCTTTATGTATTCTCATACGCCAAGCCATATTAGTCAACAGACTTTATTCTTTTAATTTCAAACAAGTTTTTTTTTCTTTTGCTGCTCATGAAGATTGTTTTTACATTTTCATGTACTTCTTTAACACTCCTAAACTTAGTTTTTCCGGCTTTATGTATTCCCATACGCCAAGCAATATTATTCAAAAGGTTTAATTATATTAATTGCAAAAAAGTTCTCTTTTTTCTTTTACTGCTCATGAACATTGTTTTTACATTTTCATGTACTTCTTTAACACTCCTAACCTTAGTTTTTCCGGCTTTATGTATTCTCATACGCCAAGCTATATTAGTCAAAAGACTTTATTCTTTTAATTTCAAACATGTTTTTTTTTTCTTTTCCTGCTCATGAACATTGTTTTTACACTTTCATGTACTTCTTTAACACTCCTAACCTTAGTTCTTTCCGGCTTTATGTATTCCCATACGCCAAGCAATATTATTCAAAAGGTTTAATTATATTAATTGCAAAAAAGTTCTCTTTTTTCTTTTACTGCTCATGAACATTGTTTTTACATTTTCATGTACTTCTTTAACACTCCTAACCTTAGTTTTTCCGGCTTTATGTATTCTCATACGCCAAGCTATATTAGTCAAAAGACTTTATTCTTTTAATTTCAAACAAGTTTTTTTTTCTTTTACTGGTGTTTAGCATTGTTTTAACATTTTTGTATACTCCTTTAACGCTCGTAACCTTAGTTTTTCAACTTTAAGCACATTCATGCAGCAAGCCATATTAGTCAAAAGACTTTATTCTTTTAATTTCTAACAAGTTCTTTTTTTCCTTTACTGCTCATGAACATTGTTTTTACATTTTCTAGTACTTCTTTAACACTCCTAATCTTAGTTTTTCTGGCTTTATGTATTCTCATACGCCAAGCCATATTAGTCAAAAGACTTTATTCTTTTAATTGCAAACAAGTTCTTTTTTTTCTTTTACTGCTCATGAACATTGTTTTTACATTTTCATGTACTTTTTTAACACTCCTAACCTTAGTTTTTCCGGCTTTATGTATTCCCATACGCCAAGCCATATTAGTCGAAAGACTTTATTCTTTTAATTTCAAACAAGTTTTTTTTCTTTTGCTGCTCATGAACATTGTTTTTACATTTTTATGTACTTCTTTAACACTCGTAACCTTAGTTTTTTCCAGCTTTATGTATTCCCATACGCCAAGCCATATTAGTCAAAAGACTTTATTCTTTTAATTTCTAACAAGTTCGTTTTTTTCTTTTGCTGCTCATGAACATTGTTTTTACATTTTCATGTACTTCTTTAACACTTCTAATCTTAGTTTTTTCCAGCTTTATGTATTCTCATATGCCAAGCCATATTAGTCAAAAGACTTTATTCTTTAATTTCTAACAAGTTCTTTTTTTTCTTTTGCTGCTCATGAACATTGTTTTTACATTTTCATGTACTTCTTTAACACTCCTAACCTTAGTTTTTTCCGGTTTTATTTATTCCCATACACCAAGCCATATTAGTCAAAAGACTTTATTCTTTTAATTTCAAACAAGTTTTTTTTTCTTTTGCTGCTCATGAACATTTTTTTATATTTTCTGTACTTCTTTAACACTCCTAACCTTAGTTTTTTCCGGCTTTATGTATTCCCATACGCCAAGCCATATTAGTCAAAAGACTTTATTCTTTTAATTTCTAACAAGTTCTTTTTTTTGCTGCTCATGAACATTGTTTTTATATTTTCATGTACTTCTTTAACACTCCTAACCTTAGTTTTTCCGGCTTTACGTATTCTCATACGCCAAGCCATATTAGTCAAAAGACTTTATTCTTTTAATTTCAAACAAGTTTTTTTTTTCTTTTACTGGTGTTTAGCATTGTTTTAACATTTTTGTATACTCCTTTAACGCTCGTAACCTTAGTTTTTCAACTTTAAGCACATTCATACAGCAAGCCATATTAGTCAATAGACTTTATTCTTTTAATTTCTAACAAGTTTCTTTTTTCCTTTACTGCTCATGAACATTGTTTTTACATTTTCTAGTACTTCTTTAACACTCCTAATCTTAGTTTTTCTGGCTTTATGTATTCTCATACGCCAAGCCATATTAGTCAAAAGACTTTATTCTTTTAATTGCAAACAAGTTCTTTTTTTTCTTTTACTGCTCATGAACATTGTTTTTACATTTTCATGTACTTCTTTAACACTCCTAACCTTAGTTTTTCCGGCTTTATGTATTCTCATACGCCAAGCCATATTAGTCAAAAGACTTTATTCTTTTAATTTCAAACAAGTTTTTTTTTCTTTTGCTGCTCATGAACATTGTTTTTACATTTTCATGTACTTCTTTTACACTCCTAATCTTAGTTTTTTCCGGCTTTACGTATTCCCATACGCCAAGCAATATTATTCAAAAGGCTTAATTATATTAATTGCAAACAAGTTATTTTTTTTTTCTTTTATTGCTCATGAACATTGTTTTTACATTTTCATGTACTTCTTTAACACTCCTAACCTTAGTTTTTCCGGCTTTATGTATTCTCATACGCCAAGCCATATTAGTCAACAGACTTTATTCTTTTAATTTCAAACAAGTTTTTTTTTCTTTTGCTGCTCATGAAGATTGTTTTTACATTTTCATGTACTTCTTTACCACTCCTAAACTTAGTTTTTCCGGCTTTATGTATTCCCATACGCCAAGCAATATTATTCAAAAGGTTTAATTATATTAATTGCAAAAAAGTTCTCTTTTTTCTTTTACTGCTCATGAACATTGTTTTTACATTTTCATGTACTTCTTTAACACTCCTAACCTTAGTTTTTCCAGCTTTATGTATTCTCATACGCCAAGCTATATTAGTCAAAAGACTTTATTCTTTTAATTTCAAACATGTTTTTTTTTCTTTTCCTGCTCATGAACATTGTTTTTACACTTTCATGTACTTCTTTAACACTCCTAACCTAAGTTCTATCCGGCTTTATGTATTCCCATACGCCAAGCAATATTAGTCAAAAGACTTTATTCTTTTAATTTCAAACAAGTTTTTTTTCTTTTGCTGCTCATGAACATTGTTTTTACATTTTCATGTACTTCTTTAACACTCCTAACCTTAGTTTTTTCCGGCTTTATGTATTCCCATACGCCAAGCCAAATTAGTTAAACGACTTTATTCTTTTAATTTCTAGCAAGTTCTTTTTTTCTTTTTCTGCTCATGAACATTGTTTTTACATTTAAATGTACTTATTTAACACTCATAACCTTAGTTTTTTCCGGCTTTATGTATTCCCATACGCCAAGCCATATTAGTCAAAAGACTTTATTCTTTTAATTTCAAACAAGTTTTTTTTCTTTTGCTGCTCATGAACATTGTTTTTACATTTTCTAGTACTTCTTTAACACTCCTAATCTTAGTTTTTTTGGCTTTATGTATTCTCATACGCCAAGCCATATTAGTCAAAAGACTTTATTCTTTTAATTGCAAACAAGTTCTTTTTTTTCTTTTACTGCTCATGAACATTGTTTTTACATTTTCATGTACTTCTTTAACACTCCTAACCTTAGTTTTTCCGGCTTTATGTATTCTCATACGCCAAGCCATATTAGTCAAAAGACTTTATTCTTTTAATTTCAAACAAGTTTTTTTTTCTTTTGCTGCTCATGAACATTGTTTTTACATTTTCATGTACTTCTTTTACGCTCCTAATCTTAGTTTTTTCCGGCTTTACGTATTCCCATACGCCAAGCAATATTATCCAAAAGGCTTAATTATATTAATTGCAAACAAGTTATTTTTTTTCTTTTATTGCTCATGAACATTGTTTTTACATTTTCATGTACTTCTTTAACACTCCTAACCTTAGTTTTTCCGGCTTTATGTATTCTCATACGCCAAGCCATATTAGTCAACAGACTTTATTCTTTTAATTTCAAACAAGTTTTTTTTCTTTTGCTGCTCATGAAGATTGTTTTTACATTTTCATGTACTTCTTTAACACTCCTAAACTTAGTTTTTCCGGCTTTATGTATTCCCATACGCCAAGCAATATTATTCAAAAGGTTTAATTACATTAATTGCAAAAAAGTTCTCTTTTTTCTTTTACTGCTCATGAACATTGTTTTTACACTTTCATGTATTTCTTTAACACTCCTAACCTTAGTTCTTTCCGGCTTTATGTATTCCCATACGCCAAGCAATATTAGTCAAAAGACTTTATTCTTTTAATTTCAAACAAGTTTTTTTTCTTTTGCTGCTCATGAACATTGTTTTTACATTTTCATGTACTTCTTTAACACTCCTAACCTTAGTTTTTTCCGGCTTTATGTATTCCCATACGCCAAGCCAAATTAGTTAAACGACTTTATTCTTTTAATTTCTAGCAAGTTCTTTTTTTCTTTTTCTGCTCATGAACATTGTTTTTACATTTAAATGTACTTCTTTAACACTCCTAAACTTAGTTTTTCCGGCTTTATGTATTCCCATACGCCAAGCAATATTATTCAAAAGGCTTAATTATATTAATTGCAAAAAGTTCTCTTTTTCTTTTACTGCTCATGAACATTGTTTTTACACTTTCATGTATTTCTTTAACACTCCTAACCTTAGTTCTTTCCGGCTTTATGTATTCCCATACGCCAAGCAATATTAGTCAAAAGACTTTATTCTTTTAATTTCAAACAAGTTTTTTTTCTTTTGCTGCTCATGAACATTGTTTTTACATTTTCATGTACTTCTTTAACACTCCTAACCTTAGTTTTTTCCGGCTTTATGTATTCCCATACGCCAAGCCAAATTAGTTAAACGACTTTATTCTTTTAATTTCTAGCAAGTTCTTTTTTTCTTTTTCTGCTCATGAACATTGTTTTTACATTTAAATGTACTTCTTTAACACTCCTAAACTTAGTTTTTCCGGCTTTATGTATTCCCATACGCCAAGCAATATTATTCAAAAGGTTTAATTATATTAATTGCAAAAAAGTTCTCTTTTTTCTTTTGCTGCTCATGAACATTGTTTTTACATTTTCATGTACTTCTTTAACACTCCTAACCTTAGTTTTTTCCGGCTTTATGTATTCCCATACGCCAAGCCATATTAGTCAAAAGACTTTATTCTTTTAATTTCAAACAAGTTTTTTTTCTTTTGCTTCTCGTGAATATTGTTTTTACATTTTCATGTACTTCTTTAAAACTCCTAACCTTAGTTTTTTTCCGGCTTTATCTATTCCCATACGCCAAGCCATATTAGTCAAAAGACTTTATTCTTTTAATTTCAAACAAGTTTTTTTTCTTTTGCTTCTCATGAACATTGTTTTTACATTTTCATGTACTTCTTTAACACTCCTAACCTTAGTTTTTTCCGGCTTTATGTATTCCCATACGCCAAGCCATATTAGTCGAAAGACTTTATTCTTTTAATTTCAAACAAGTTTTTTTTTCTTTTGCTGCTCATGAACATTGTTTTTACATTTTTATGTACTTCTTTAACACTCGTAACCTTAGTTTTTCCAGCTCTATGTATTCCCATACGCCAAGCCATATTAGTCAAACGACTTTATTCTTTTAATTTCTAACAAGTTCGTTTTTTTCTTTTGCTGCTCATGAACATTGTTTTTACATTTTCATGTACTTCTTTAACACTTCTAATCTTAGTTTTTTCCAGCTTTATGTATTCTCATATGCCAAGCCATATTAGTCAAAAGACTTTATTCTTTTAATTTCAAACAAGTTTTTTTTCTTTTGCTGCTCATGAACATTGTTTTTACATTTTCATGTACTTCTTTAACACTCCTAACCTTAGTTTTTTCCGGCTTTATTTATTCCAACACGCCAAGCCATATTAGTCAAAAGACTTTATTCTTTTAATTTCAAACAAGTTTTTTTTCTTTTTCTGCTCATGAACATTGTTTTTACATTTTCATGTACTTCTTTAACACTCCTAACCTTAGTTTTTTCCGGCTTTATGTATTCCCATACGCCAAGCCATATTAGTCAAAAGACTTTATTCTTTTAATTTCAAACAAGTTTTTTTTCTTTTGCTGCTCATGAACATTGTTTTTACATTTTCATGTACTTCTTTAACACTCCTAACCTTAGTTTTTCCTGCTCTATGTATTCTCATACGCCAAGCCATATTAGTCAAACGACTTTATTCTTTTAATTTCTAACAAGTTCGTTTTTTTCTTTTGCTGCTCATGAACATTGTTTTTACATTTTCATGTACTTCTTTAACACTTCTAATCTTAGTTTTTTCCAGCTTTATGTATTCTCATATGCCAAGCCATATTAGTCAAAAGACTTTATTCTTTTAATTTCAAACAAGTTTTTTTTTCTTTTGCTGCTAATGAACATTGTTTTTACATTTTCATGTACTTCTTTAACACTCCTAACCTTAGTTTTTTCCGGCTTTATTTATTCCAACACGCCAAGCCATATTAGTCAAAAGACTTTATTCTTTTAATTTCAAACAAGTTTTTTTTCTTTTTCTGCTCATGAACATTGTTTTTACATTTTCATGTACTTCTTTAACACTCCTAACCTTAGTTTTTTCCGGCTTTATGTATTCCCATACGCCAAGCCATATTAGTCAAAAGACTTTATTCTTTTAATTTCAAACAAGTTTTTTTTCTTTTGCTGCTCATGAACATTTGCTGCAATATTATTCAAAAGGTTTAATTATATTAATTGCAAAAAAGTTCTTTTTTTTTTCTTTTACTGCTCATGAACATTGTTTTTACATTTTCATGTACTTCTTTAACACTCCTAACCTTAGTTTTTCCTGCTTTATGTATTCTCATACGCCAAGCCATATTAGTCAAAAGACTTTATTCTTTTAATTACAAATAAGTTTTTTTTCTTTTGCTGCTCATGAACATTGTTTTTACACTTTCATGTACTTCTTTAACACTCCTAACCCTAGTTTTTTCCGGCTTTATGTATTCCCATACGCCAAGCCATATTAGTCAAAAGACTTCATTCTTTTAGTTTCAAACAAGTTTTTTTTTCTTTTGCTGCTCATGAACATTGTTTTTACATTCTCATGTACTTCTTTAACACTCCTAACCTCAGTTTTTTCCGGCTTTATCTATTCCCATACGCCAAGCCATATTAGTCAAAAGACTTTATTCTTTTAATTTCTAACAAGTTCTGTTTTTTCTTTTGCTACTCATGAACATTGTTTTTACATTTTCATGTACTTCTTTAACACTCCTAACCTTAGTTTTTTCCGGCTTTATGTATTCCCATACCCCAAACCATATTAGTCAAAAGACTATACTTTTAATTTTAAACAAGTTTTTCTTTTCTTTTGCTGCTCATGAACATTGTTTTTTACATTTTCATGTACTTCTTTAACACTCCTATCCTTAGTTTTTCCGGCTTTATGTATTCTCATACGCCAAGCCATATTAGTCAAAAGACTTTATTCTTTTAATTTCAAACAAGTTTTTTTTTCTTTTGCTGCTCATGAACATTGTTTTTACATTTTCATGTACTTCTTTAACACTCCTAACCTTACTTTTTTCCGGCTTTATGTATTCCCATACGCCAAGCCATATTAGTCGAAAGACTTTATTCTTTTAATTTCAAACAAGTTTTTTTTTCTTTTGCTGCTCATGAACATTGTTTTTACATTTTCATGTACTTCTTTAACACTCCTAACCTTAGTTTTTTCCGGCTTTATGTATTCCCATACGCCAAGCCATATTAGTCAAAAGACTTTATTCTTTTAATTTCTAACAAGTTCTTTTTTTTCTTTTGCTGCTCATGAACATTGTTTTTACATTTTCATGTACTTCTTTAACACTCCTAACCTTAGTTTTTTCCGGCTTTATGTATTCTCATACGCCAAGCCATATTAGTCAAAAGACTTTATTCTTTTAATTTCAAACAAGTTTTTTTTCTTTTGCTGCTCATGAACATTGTTTTTATGTTTTCATGTACTTCTTTAACACTTCTAACCTTAGTTTTTTCCGGCTTTATATATTCCCATACGCCAAGCCATATTAGTCGAAAGACTTTATTCTTTTAATTTCAAACAAGTTTTTTTTTCTTTTGCTGCTCATGAACATTGTTTTTACATTTTCATATACTTCTTTAACACTCCTAACCTTAGTTTTTTCCGGCTTTATGTATTCCCATACGCCAAGCCATATTAGTCAAAAGACTTTATTCTTTAATTTCTAACAAGTTCTTTTTTTTCTTTCGCTGCTCATGAACATTGTTTTTACATTTTCATGTACTTCTTTAACACTCCTAACCTTAGTTTTTTCCGGCTTTATTTATTCCCATACACCAAGCCATATTAGTCAAAAGACTTTATTCTTTTAATTTCAAACAAGTTTTTTTTTTCTTTTACTGCTCATCAACATTGTTTTTATATTTTCATGTACTTCTTTAACACTCCTAACCTTAGTTTTTTCCGGCTTTATGTATTCCCATACGCCAAGCCATATTAGTCAAAAGACTTTATTCTTTTAATTTCTAACAAGTTCTTTTTTTTGCTGCTCATGAACATTGTTTTTACATTTTCATGTACTTCTTTAACACTCCTAACCCTAGTTTTTTCCGGCTTTACGTATTCCCATACGCCAAGCCATATAAGTCAAAAGAGTTTATTCTTTTAATTTCAAACAAGTTTTTTTTTCTTTTGCTGCTCATGAACATTGTTTTTTATTTTCATGTACTTCTCTATCACTCCTAGCCTTAGTTTTTTCCGGCTTTATGTATTCCCATACGCCAAGCCATATTAGTCAAAAGACTTTATTCTTTTAATTTCTAACAAGTTTTTTTTTTCTTTTGCTGCTCATGAACATTGTTTTTACATTTTCATGTACTTCTTTAACACTCCTAACCTTAGTTTTTTCCGGCTTTATGTATTCCCATACGCCAAGCCATATAAGTCAAAAGACTTTATTCTTTTAATTTCAAACAAGTTTTTTTTTCTTTTGCTGCTCATGAACATTGTTTTTACATTTTCATGTATATCTTTAACACTCCTAACCTTAGTTTTTTCCCGCTTTATGTATTCCCATACGCCAAGCAATATTATTCAAAAGGCTTAATTATATTAATTGCAAACAAGTTCTTTTTTTTTTTTTTACTGCTCATCAACATTGTTTTTACATTTTCATGTACTTTTTAACACTCCTAACCTTAGTTTTTTCCGGCTTTATGTATTCTCATACGCCAAGCCATATTAGTCAAAAGACTTTATTCTTTTAATTTCAAACAAGTTTTTTTTTCTTTTGCTGCTCATGAACATTGTTTTTACATTTTCATGTACTTCTTTAACACTCCTAACCTTAGTTTTTTTCCGGCTTTATGTATTCCCATACGCCAAGCAATATTATTCAAAAGGCTTAATTATATTAATTGCAAACAAGTTCTTTTTTTTCTTTTACTGCTCATGAACATTGTTTTTACATGTTCATGTACTTCTTTAACACTCCTAACCTTAGTTTTTCAGGCTTTATGTATTCTCATACGCCAAGCCATATTAGTCAAAAGACTTTATTCTTTTAATTTCTAACAAGTTCTTTTTTTTCTTTTGCTGCTCATGAACATTGTTTTTACATTTTCATGTACTTCTTTAACACTCCTAACCTTAGTTTTTCCGGCTTTATGTATTCTCATACGCCAAGCCATATTAGTCAAAAGACTTTATTCTTTAATTGCAAACAAGTTCTTTTTTTTCTTTTACTGCTCATGAACATTGTTTTTACATTTTCATGTACTTCTTTAACGCTCCTAACCTTAGTTTTTTTCTGGCTTTATGTATTCCCATATGCCAAGCAATATTATTCAAAAGGCTTAATTATATTAATTGCAATCAAGTTCTTTTTTCTTTTATTGCTCATTAACCTTTTTTAATGTTCATTTTAGCCTCAGAGTGTCGTTGCGCTAGGGGCCTTTCACAACGCCGCAGCTGTCCACAGCTGTCCACATCGCATCCCTTGTTCACGTAACACAACGTTAGCACAACGTTAGGATGTCACTAAAACGGTGCTTTTAAGAAATAAATATTTCATTTTTAGTTTTTAAAAAAACAATTGTTTCATTTTTTCAGCTTTCTGTCGAAGCTTTTCGGTCTGGTTTCATTGAAAGTCTGTCTCAAATATTAAATGGAAAATTTATCACGAATTTTAAACAGCGCTTCTATTAAAGGATAAGAAACCTAGCTAAGAAAAGAGCCAAGTCGCAGCCAGAACCAAGTCAAACCATGAAATACCAGAGTAAAAATCTCTAATAATAAACTTCAGAAACCAAACGCTTGCAAAACCTAACTCTGAAAAAGCCTTTTGACTAAAATGTCCTTGTATATGAGTATACTTAAAGTTAAAAAACTAACCTTAGAATTTTTAAAGGAGTTTATAAAAATGTAAAAACAAGGTTAATGAGCAGTAATAGAAAAAATAACTCTTGAAATTAATGAAATAAAGAATTTTTGACTAATATGGCTTGGTGTGTGAGTGTACTTCAAGCTCAAAACTAAGATTAGGACTGTTAGATGAGTATATGAAAATATAAAAACAATGTTAATGAGCAGTAAAAGAAAAAAACGATTAAAAATTATAAAATAAAGCCTTTTGACTAATATGGCTTGGTGCATAAGTATACTAAAAGCTGAAAAACTAAGGTGAGAATTGTTAAAGCAGTACAAGAAATTGGAAGAATTAGGTTAATGAACAGTAACAGAAAAAATAACTGGTTTTAAATTAATAAAATAAAGTCTTTTGACTAATATGGCTCGGTGTATGAGCATACTTAAATCTGAAAACTATGGTTTGGACTGTCAAAAAAGTATGATAAAATGTAAAAATATTGCTAATGAGCAGTAAAAGAAAATAAAAAGGATTGTTGCCCTAAAACGCTAGAAGGGTTAGTATTATAATATTACCCGTCCGATCTTACTCGTTCGAAAATAATAAAAATATTCTGAGATGAACCAAACATAATCAATAAAACCATATTCAGAAGAAAAAGAAATGTAATGGCATGAACAAAAGTAAAAACACTGGTTTTTGAAAAATGAAATTTTAAACACCTATTTTGGAAAACTAAGGAAATAAGAAGACCAAAACTCGAAAAAAAACAATATTTTAAAATGATGACATTTCAGAAAATAACAGTTAAACCTTAACAAATGGAAAAACAAAATATTAAAATGTTGAAATGATAAAATATAAAGAAAGAAGTATGAATTTAAGAAAGTTGAACGGCCTTTTGGCCTCAAACCCTCTAAGGTTCAGCACCCTTAAGATGAACCCTTACCATAATCATTCAGTCCGAGAAATAACAAAATAGGCTAAAATAAATTTGAAAGGACATAAATTAAAGAAACTTGAGAAGCACCAAGGCCCTAATCCCCTAGAACGGAACTGCATAATCTAAGCCCGTTCGATCCGAAAAATAATACAAATATGAAAAACGCTTGAATTTAAAAAAAAAGTTGAAAAGCACACTCAAATCATGAAGCCCTAGATGGGTCAGCGCCCTACGATGAAACCGCATAATCTAAACCCGATCAGTCCAAAAAATAATGAAAGTGTGAAAAAGACTTAAATGAAATAAAGTTGTAAAGTACTGTCAAACTCTAAAACACTAGAAGGGTCAGTGCCCTACGACGGAGCCACATAATCTAAGCCTGTTCGGTCAAAAAAAATAATAAAATAGGAAAAAGGCTTAAATTACAGAAAGTTGAAAAGCACGGTCAAACCCTTGAGCCCTAGAAGGGTCAGTCCCTTAAGATGGAGCGTTATCATGCTCATTTGGTCCAAAAATAACGAAAAATAGAGTTATCTGAGAGTTATCTCCTATTAAATATCATTTATTTTTTTTAAATAATGTCAAAACAAAACTTAATTTAATATTAGGAGAATAAAATGTTGGAGGGAAGCATGAATAACTATCTTATCTTTCAATGTAAATTTAAATTGAAAAATTAGAGGTGAAATTAAAAGGAAAATTTCACATTAGATGAATTAAATGAAGAGGGGTGGAGCGCAGAGCAAAAAATCCAATTTGTGTTACAATTTTGAGAAATTCTGAGTTTATTAGGGTGGAGATAGTGCATGCACGTCTGTGTGGGTTTTTTCAGGCGAGGACTTATCATTAATGATTAAAAAAAGAAAAACCATAGTTTGTTATTAAAAAGTGAAAGAAGCACATATAGATGTTTTAAGGTTCTTGGGTGGAGTAGGCAATCCATAGTAGGGAGGATTAGATAATCTATAATCCATAAAAAATAGTGTCGAAAAAAAAAATCAAAATTTTCTACTAAGTGAAAAAAATCCTGGATTGAAGAAGGGGCAAGTTTCTTTTCTTTCATGGTATATTTAAGTGCACTAAAGAAATAGAGGTATAAGAAAAGTAGGAAATCCATTTAAGGCGAATAAAATGCTAAAGAGAGGCGATAGTCTAGTGGTGAAACCTAAATATTTTCTTGTTTTTAGGGGGGCATGTGGGTCTGTGTTCAGGCTCTTGGAAAGATAAGCTGTCATTAATAATTAAAAAGAAAATCTTAGTTAACGAGTGAAAGAAGTGCAAACTGCTGTCTTAGGGGTCTAGGAGGGTTAGTTATATTAATTTTAAAACAGATTAAAAGAAAAATGAAAACTTGTATTAGTGGAATAAAATGTTGGAGAAAAGGGACGTATACGTAGGTGTATCGGCTATCTTTGGAATAAACCTTCCGAATGTGATGTAGGCTACAAAAAAAAATCAGCCAATCTTCCGCATCGGCTGCACATATTAGTTGGAAGTTTTGCTGAAGTTTTGGTTGAAACAATCAATTAATTCCGTTGTATGCTGGACAGAAATTTAATTCGCAGAACAAAAGGATTTACGAGTAAGGGCCCCTAAAACTGGGCTAAAAGTAAGATCAAAGTTCCTTTTTTTTAGATTTTTTTGAAACTTGTATCCTTACCGTTTTAGGCAAGGGAACCCAAATATAGCCGGAAATGTAAAATAAAACACCGGTTCCTCACCAATGGGTCAAAAAAGTGTATAAAAGCTCTATTTCTGAACAACTTTAGATTTCAATTTCTTGAGTTCCTCGGTCATATGGATTTGGGCCATATTTAAAAAATAGTTTCAGTTGGGGGCCTTCGCTTTTACAACAAAGGGCCTTAGAAAATATCGAATTTTCATTCCGATTGGCTTGAAGCTTCTACTCTTAAGTCTTTTGACTAAAAGTACCCTAGGGCAAAAGAACAATGGGCTTCGAGAGAAGACTAATACTCTGTTTATTTATGACCCAGATCACCAAATATGAGGGCCCGAATATTTTCCCAAAACTCTTTTCCCTATTGGATTTAAACTCTCAGGAATACTTGTTTAGTCAAAGAGGGCTAATATTTTACTGAAAGATTAAAATGCTAGGGGGCCCTGAAATAGGCTAAATCTTGTTGTCCTACCCAAGTTTGAAATTTGCAGTTGCAACTCTCTGGATCAAAAGGAAACTAACTCGAACATTTTAGTTTAGGGGCATATTCCCCTCCCTATCCAGGGGTGTTGGGGATGAAGTACGATTGTTTTTTATAATTGAACTTAAGGGTGGTCTTAGCAAAGACATAATGATGGAAAAAAAAATCTAGAATAAAGGTAAACAAAAATAGAATAAATTTAGCAGAAAATCCGCCAAAAAATTTATTTACAATGCAAATTGGCTAATCTCCAAAAACCAAAGAAACATTACTAAGTTCTGGACTGATGAGTTGTTTACGTATTATCTATCCATATTGAAATATGTGACCTTCAAGGTGAAAATTCAAGTTTAGAAAATGTGCTCAGTAAAGAGATAAATCTTTCATTTTTCACAGAAATAAAAGAAAAGGGTTTAATACCTATTTTTATGCAAAATGCCATTTATCTGGTAAATAATTTTTATTTAGTGTCGAAAATGTTATTCTTGTAGATAATTCATTTCCGCACACCTTTGTTCTGAAAACGGGTGTGTTCAAACTTTTTAAAGATAGATTCAACCTGTCAAACAATTTAAAATATATTGATAGAATATGACCAAGGATTTCTCAGGTACTGGATAACAGACAAGAAAAGCCTAAGGGTCCCTTCATGGTTATGGAAATATTGCAGTGATTTGCAAAGGTGGCATCTTAATCTTTCTACTTATGCACTCTTTGAAGGGATACGAGACCTTTATTTGCTTCAGGAACAAACTCATGGGCATACATACACACAAAATGGGCCATAAGGTTCATGACCTCTTCCATTCTGGAATCCCAAGACTTTTTCGGTAATTTTTAGTATTATTGAATCATTTTCACCTGTATTTCATCCCAGGACTTTTTAAATTACTTTTACCTTTATTTGCCAGTACATTTACCCACTAGCTCATTGATTTGATCCAAAGTGTGGCACGTTCTCTCTGTCAGTATTAAATAAAAAAAAAACAAGTTCGTTTCAACTGAAAGTAAGGAGCAACATTAAAACTTAAAACGAACAGAAATTTTTACGTATACGAGGGGGTCCGCCCCCTAGTCAATACCTCGCTCATTACGCTAAAATTCGACTTTTGTTCGTATCAGAAATCCCTGATTCACAAAGGCCGTTTAATTAGAATAGATAGCTCTTTTGAAAGTGCTAAAAAAACTTTAGCGTAAAGAGCGAGGTATTGACTAGGGTACGAACCCCCTCAACCCTCATATACGTAATAATTTCTGTTCGTCTTAAAGTTTTAATGTTAATCCTTATTTTCAGTTGAAAAAACTTTTTTCTTTATTTAATTTCTGATTGTTTTTAAATAATGCTGGGAAATCCGGCGCCCCCTTCATAGAAATGTTCCTTCCCCTACGGAAACATCCTCCATGGAAAGATCCTCCCATGTAACCCTCCTTCCCTCTGACCCCCCCCACTCAGAAAAAATCCCTCCAGAAAACGTCTGTACTTCCCAATAACCAATACTATATGTAAACAATGGGCAAAGTTCATAACTTGCAGCCCTTTCCCCGGGAGTTGTGGGGGACTAAGTCATCCTCAAAGACATATATATTATATTTTTGACTACGCTGAACAAAATTAATATCTCAAAGTTTTGATTTGGTGACTTTGGGAAAAAAATGAGCGTGGGAGGGGGCCAAGTTGCCCTCCAATATTTTTGGTCACTTATAAAAGGGCACAAGAACTTTTAATTTCCGTTCGAATGAGCCCTCTTACGATATTCTAGGACTACTGGGTTGATACGATGACCCCTGGAAAAAAAATAAATAAATAACAAAATAAACACGCATTCGTGATCTTTCTTCTGGCAAAAAATACAAAATTCCACATTATTGCATATAGGAGCTTGAAAAATCTACAGTAGGGTTTTCTGTTACGCTGAATCTGATGGTTTGATTTTCATTAAGATTTATAACTTTTTGGGGGTGTCCCTTTTTCAAAATTAAGACAAATTCTTTCAGGCTCTTAACTTTTGATGGGTTAGACTAAATTTGATGAAAGTTATATATTAAAAATCGGCATAAAAATCCGGTTCTTTTGATGTATCTACTGGTATCATAATTCCGTTTCTTAATGTTTCGGTTACTATTGAGCCGGGTCGCTCCTTACTTACAGTTCGTTACCACGAGCTGTTTGAAATGGTAATGATGACTTTCTCTCTGCAGTAACTAAACATCCATGTTTTTGGCAAGTCAATCAAGTCCAAGTTAATAGAAGTTTTTCGAGCCAAATTGTCAATATTCTGGGCTGTTTTGTAATAAACGTTGCTTTATACAAATAAATTCAAATTGAATATGAAGAATACTATTAAATCTTCTAAAAAAATAAATATTCTATAAAAGAGGGAGTTTTCAATCCCCTCAGCCTCTCACAGTTTACTCTTAAGTGTATTTTTTCAGTGCTTCGAATGAATACTCTTAAACAAGTTTCAAGTGCTGAGAACTTGAAATAAATGAATGATCTAATTACTCTTCAAGTAATATTAACACTTCCACTTTGACTTACTTTAAAAATAATCAGTAAATAAAACGCTTAGAAGTACTAGCTGGCAATATATACTGAAGTCTGAAATATTGTCAGCGTAGCACTAATAAAACTTTATCAAAACGAGTAGGGGTTCCCAAATTATCCTATGTAAGTGAATGAATGATGCCACCATAAATCGTACTACATTGTACTGAGAATTCAACGTATACAGCCACGTGAATCGACTATAATTCTAAAGTAGGAATTTCTGTTGACAATAGCTTGAAACCTTCATTCGTTGGTTCTCAGACAGGTTGAATTTTCTGTTTTTACCCTGACTCCTTTCTGGAAATATCCGCTCCCCTCTTTTCTAAAATTATTAGAACACGTTTTGTGTGTATTTCGTAATTATTTTTATCATTTGTACGCATTTCTAATTGTGGGTTTTACGTATAAGGACGGTAAGCATATCTAAAGAGTAGTGCATACACTGTCAATAGACGGGAGGGTCCGTTTCCCAGCACCACCACTCCTGATACATTTCTTCACCATTGCAATTAAGTCTAAACTGTTTTATATAAAAGGGTCATAAAATAATTTTTTGGTACTTATGAAGGATATTTCCAAAAAACAAAAATTCAGGCCAAAAAGATGACAAAACATTTTGGCTTTGGAATCCTACACAATTTTTCTAAGAGCTAATTTGACTATATTAATCTTAAGATACCCATACACATTCTCTGTACTCAAGCAGAAAAGAAATTATAAACCAAGCTTGTAAATACTTTTGATTAGAAGACCGGGGTGTCAAAATCAAAACCAGCAGATTCTCTTCTTTTTTATGTTTTCAAATGGTTGTTTCATAGAGTGAGTTCAACGACCTATTTTCATGTGCTGAATAAAAATAAGCAGTCCAAAATGTCAAATATGTTGATTCCATTATAATTTCAGCTTAATAATGCATTAAAACGAGTATGCTGCTACGCTAACCTTTTTTATTTTGCCTAAAAGTACTCGTTTTAAGTTTTCCCTTTTGATTTTATTGTTGGTTTTACAGAGGGAGAGCTGTAGTGCTCCTTCATTTCAAGCCATTGTCCTTCAAATTTTTTCCCAAAGGTCTTGTTTAATCTGTCTCACTTGAAACTAATTTTGCTCTATATACCTTTCTCTGTCATTGAAATCTGCCTTATCTACCTTCTCTTTTTTAGCTTCTCGGAAGGAGAATGGGCTGCATTGTTGTATCAGTTCCGAACTGACAGAACCGCGCAAACTTTCTTGCAAGGTTATGACCATAGTGACCTAGTAGCAACTCGACTTTTAACATCTTCTTCGACGAATTGGGACATCAGTTTGCCAGCAAGCAATCAACTAATCACAGACTTGTCATCTAACAAAACAATGGAAATAGTTTTGGAATGGAAAATAATGAGAGAGAGTAATAGCGAGGATGTGGAAGAAGTAGCCTCTAGCGAGCGGGTTGTTCAACTCGAAGCCTTTGTTGATGGAAATAGGAATAAGGCAAGTACACTCTCGTTCAAAATTTTATTTTACTCATACTTTTCAGTAGTACTGATCAGTTGTAAAACATTAATCTGACTAAATGTGGTTTATTTTTATACCCCACAAGGATATAATATTTACTAAAACTTTTGTATCAGATGAATCAAATGCTCAGACATACACAATCCATAAAACTATGAATTAAAGAAGTCTGGTGATTCAGATGCTTCTTAATTATAAATTTACGTTTGAAAATGTTTCTCGACGCATCATCAGACAGTTCGTGGTAAGGAGCGGCTCAATAGTAACCGAAACTCTAAAAACTGAAATTTTGATACCAATAGATATATCAGAAGAATCGGCTTATTATGCACATTCAAAATATATGAGTTTCGTCAAGTTTAGTGCTACCCAATGATATTATGTCTTTGGATATAACTTGACCCCCCCCTCCAAAAACAAATCCCAAGGGGAAACGTCCTTAATTCATAAAATTTGCCCATTCTTTATGCAGAGTATTTTTTTACTGGGAAGTATGCATACATTTTTGGGTGGAGAGGGGGACGATTTTTTGCTGGAGGGTTTTTCCACTGGGGAATTTTCACTGGAAAAGGAAGTTTCCAGGGACTAAATTTTCTAGGGTAAATTTTATAGTGCGGGAATTTACCATAATTCCTTTATAAAATTATTTTTATATGTCTTGCATTCTCTTTTCCGTCTCAATTTTACGCGTGGAGATGTCAAGAATAATTGTTCATGGTAAATTTTCGCCGGGATTAAATTGTCTAGAGGATATTTCCGCGGGGAGGGGAATTTCTCTGTGGAGGCAAAGCCAAATTTTCTGGCATTGTTTAAAAAACAATCAGAAATAAAATAAAAAGACAATTTTTTTCAACTGAAAGTAAAGAGCAACATTAGAACTTAAAACGAACAGAAATTATTATTACGAAATTATATTACAAAGGGGTCGTCCCCTCCTCAAGGCCTTGTTTTTTACGCTAAAGTTTGGATTTTGTACCAATTATCTAAGAACGACTCCTGAAACACAAGTTCGTTTAATTAGAACAATAAGAAGCTTTTTAAAAGTACCAAAAAAACTTTAGCGTAAAGAGTGAGGTCTTTAGAAGGGGGCAGCTCCCTCCATATACATAATAATTTCTGTTCGTTTTGAGTTTAATGTTGCTCATTACTTTCATTAGAAAAACAATTGTTTTTTTATTTAATCCCTCCTTTTTAAGACCACGCTGCTCTTCTCTATGAACTTCATCCATCTCTTATTTCCCTTACATATCATAATTCTAAGTAATTCATTTCCTGCAAAGATAAAGATAATGTATCTGTTATTACTTTCCTAACTTTTTTCCATCTTTAAAGAGATTTGTATTTAAGTTTCCCAAAAATCTAGCATTCACTATTCCCCCTTTTCAAAAAGTCATATATTTCCAATATTTGTTATCTTCATACATTCATTTATTCCAATATTCAATAATTTCCAACTTCACTTCCGCCCTATTTCAAAAGTTCACTGGCCACACTACCAGTGCCTGCGGCCTAATCATTTTCAATCTTATTATTTTCAATAGAGTTCCATTGAAAAATCTAAATATCACTACTGAAAAAAATCAAATACAAATCCCTCCTTCTTGTTCAAATAACAATGAGCGTACGAATTCTTCCGAGCTAACTTTCATTTCTGAAGTATTGTTACGCAATGACTTAATTTAGCATAAAATTCGGAAGGTTTAAAGGGAGAAATTATCCCTCAGCTTTAGAATTACTCCAAGTATAATATCGAAAACGGATAATAATTTAAAAAAAAAACATGCTTTTTTTAATCAAACACTCTGTTGTCATGAACTGTATGTAAAGGGTGATCCACGGTAATATTAGCCGAAACTTTTAAAAGAGAAGGTTTAATAACAATTAAATAAAAAATAGCTTTTCAGCTGAAAGTAGGGAGAAATTTTTAAACATAAAACAACAGAAATTAATCTGTATATAAGGGGGGATACCCCCCCCCCCTCAACTCTTTACGCTAAAGTCTTAAAGCTCTTCATAAAAAATGTCTCTTATTATAAGTCAACGATCTTTGTGTGTGAAGAGTCGTTCTCAAAGAATTGTGACAAAAAGTCAAACTGTAGCATAAAGAGGGATGTTTGATGATGGAGCCACACCCCTCATATGGAATACTTTATCTTCGATTTATGTTTTAATTTTGCTTCTTGATTTCAGTGTGAAAAAACTGGTTTTTATTTAACTTCTGACCGTTTTTCAAATTATTCCAGGAAATCGATTTCACTTCCCTTCCTCAGTGTAAAATATCTCCTAGATTCATATAAAATTCATCCCGCGTAAAAATCCCATAGAAAATCCCCCCCATAAAAATACGTATATTCCCCAATAAGAAATACTGTATGTGAACGTTGGTCAAACTGCAAAGCTTATAGACCTTTATCAAGGGACTATAGGGGGCCATGTCATCCCAAAAGGCAAAGTTATTAGAACTTTCGACTATGCTGAATCCAATGGATGTCTCAAAATTTTGATTGGATGTCTTTGGTGGGAATAGGGGTGTGAGAAAGTGGTAAGTTGCCCTCTAGCCTTTTTGGTCTCTTAAAAAGTACACAGGAACATTAGATTTCCGTTCCAATGGACTCTCCCCCAATCTTCTAAAACTATTGGTTCGATACAATTTTTTTCTGACTAAAAACAGAAAATCTCACATTTTTGGAGAAAGGGCTTTAAAAACTCCATATTAAGGTTTTCTGATATTTTGAAGCTGATTTTTTAATTTTCAGTAAGATCACATGAACATTTGTAAGTGTTTTCCCGCTATTTTGAAAACCAGGCAAATTTATTCAGGTTTCTAGCTTTTGATGGGTAACAGTAAACTTAATGAATTTTATATATTTGGAATCGCATTTTATATCTTTGGAATACGCAAAATCAAGTTGCAATCAAGCCATGGCTAATTGGAGAAAAAGAAAAGACAGATAGTCTGAGTGAGAGGCAAAGCTGGCATAAGCCTTTTTCAGGATAAAATAAAAATGATGTCATTTTCACTTGTTGATACACAGTCTATCATCGATCCATCCATCCATCCTAGAGCAGAACTAAGGTAGATAGTTATAGAACTAAGGGATGATCAAGATATTTGGGTTGACTCATAACGAACAATGTCTTGTATGCAAAACGGGAGACTGTAGTTCTTTTGATGCTGACATTTCTGTTGTTATCAAAATTCTATTTTAAAGTTTCGGGTCACAAAACTATTTTTGGGCCGGGTTGCTACATACTTACAGTTTGTTGCCATGAACTGTTTGGTATAAAAATAAAACAAATGCGATTTAAATGATGATGATCAAATAAAAAAAGAATATTTATTGAAACTTGTCCATCAGAAGCTATTAACCAGAGAAGATTGTTATTCCTTTAGGAAAAGAGCGTTGACACCCTCAGATAAGGGAGTGATTTTATGAAAATTTCAACATAAAATCAGCAATTGAGCAAACAATTTAGCCTAGTCCTAAAGCTCTATGAAGTAGTCTTCTTTGGAATAAATTTGAAAATGTGTGTTTTCAGAGAGTGGTTGTTGTGGGTAGAATTGTTCATAGTAGCCTTGTTTTACACTGACATGTACACTTTCTGCATTGAACAGATTTAGAGATGAGATGACTGTAGGATAAGATTCCTTGTGGGGTAGATATGTCATTTTAGGTTAGGAAAAGAAATCCTTTTTCGATCTAACATTTTTTTTTTCTTTGACAAGAGTAATGTCTTTCGTTTCTGACCTGATTAGAGAATTATGAGTGATTAGGCGTTTCTTGGCATTTTTCAACCTTTTCCACTTTGTCGTGATGTCAATGGCTCACCAAGGGATCGTGCACTGGCCCTGAAATTTTGTATAACACTTTCTTTAAAATCTTTACCAGCCTCCCAATCGTGTAGTGTAGAGGACGCAAAATCTGTTGCAATTGGAGCAATATATTTTTTTAGCCAGGGGTAATGCAGAGCGAAACAGCTTAGAAAAGCAACTGCCAAGACCATAAGCCGACACTGACGAAAGACCTATTTAATATTTCATTACATGTCCCAATTGTCGCGGTCTGGGAGTAATAACATAGCAATCAATATCAGAACAAACAAATGTATTTTTTATATTAGCCATCTCGTTATTCAATCGGTCGAAAATGACATATAATCACAGCCAAACCTTTTGTTATAGCTAAAGGATCACCTAATTTATTTCTATATGTTAACTGATAGAGTTCCAAATACGAAGTGTTTACAGGAACATACTAAAGAGGCTTTATATTATAGTGATGAACATGTTCATGGGTGGTTTTTCGTTCAAGAACACGTAGGAGAGGGACATTTGAATTGCCAAGTCTTCATGTTTCAACAAAGGACGCATAAAGAAATATACAACTATTCGAGGAGAAACCAGGTCGATAGTCTTCAAAAATAACACGATCCATCCCACTGACAGTTCCAGCATTTTACCATTGTAAATATTTTGTTTAAAGCCCAGAATAACTCTCAGATTATCATTGCGATGAATTATTTCATTGTCAATGGGTGAGCTAATGTAAATCTTGCCGTGTTTCATTGAATAATTAAATTGGAATGCACCATTCTTACGAGCAGAGATTTTTCTATTGATTTTACGACACAAATTAATCGTACTACCAAATTCTTTGTATTTCAGTGTGATATAGGGATATTCACTGAATTTAAGTGCTTCTATCCATTCATAGTCGACAAGGAGTAACCAAGCGAATGATCTAACTTTTATCTCATATGTATGATCTTTTCTCAGGATATCATATGTATTTTTAAGAATACAATCGACAAGCACGACTTAATACTTTTCATTGTCGAATTTGATGACCGGGTAGATATTTGTTCAAAAATCGCTTCTTTTATTCAAATCATTGCAGGGGAGATTAGACACATAGGACATAAACGTCACATAGAAATCATCAGGCATTATTTACGTCTTCTGAAGATATCCACGAATCAAAATCAGAGTTGTATCCTAGCCAACGAACAAGCAACAGTCTCTTGCCCATATTAGTACGAGTCTTTAATATCTTTTCAATCTGATAGTTTGAACGGGGGCAACCATGGTCATTCTGACCACATTATTTTGCTTAACAATGTTCAGAGTGATACATTTCTTATTAATAATTTAGCGGTATTATTTAAAAAGAATTTTTTAGAAATCATAAAAAAAAGAAAAAACAGCAAGGGGAAAATTTAGAAATCGCAACTATTACACATAAAGAAGAAAAATGATAATGGGATGAAAGCTCAATAAGGTAACGCTATTCAGATAGTTAGTTTTCAGTCTGTGAGCTTAATTATTATTTTCAATAGCTGCCATTAATTTTTTCCCCTCTACTTTAGATACGAGAACAGCTAATTTCAATTCTTCGTAATAGAACAAGGGGCTCAGAAATCCTTGAGATTGAAAGTATTTTCCCAAAATTTATCAAAGTATTAAATAAAGGATCAGCAGACATGGCATGGCAACTTGTTGGTGGTATGTTTATTTCCATTATTACTGCTGATATAAAATGACATATAAACTTTTTTCTATTTTGATTCTGTCTTAATACTGATTTCACATTTTTCTGATTTCACATTTTCAGATTTCCTTGTGTTTCTCCTTATCCTTCTCTTTTTTCTCCCTCCCTCCCTTTGTCTCTTATTTCCCATCTCTCTCTCTCACTCTCTCTCTCTCTCTCTCTCTCTCTCTCTCTCTCTCTTTCTCTCTCTCACTCTCACTCTCTCTCTCTCTCACTCTCTCTCTCTCACTCTCTCACTCTCTCTCTCTCTCTCTCTCTCACTATCTCTGTTTTCTGTGTGTGTTTGTGTTCTCTTGTTGTTTTTTTTCCGTCTCTTTTTCCAAACTGTGCATTTACCAAGTCGTTTTCTGACCCACTTAGAGATTACATTCATAATTTCTCGGGGGAAGTAGACCCAAATGCGAATGAAAAAAAATCATCCTATTTTGGCTGCGTTGGTTCTTGATACTCAAAACTCGATTAAATCTTTTTTTGTCTCTGATCAGCTTGAAGCTTGCAGACTATACAGAATGGCATCCAGTGAATGAAACAAAGCCATAAAAAAAACGGAGAAAAAATCGGCTGCATCAATTTATAATACGGATAACTTAATTTTTCCCAGATTAATTTTAAATAAACAAGCTATATAGGCAGGAAAAAAGGGACGTCAAAGTGGATATTAAAAAAAATTGGCAGCATCAATGTGTGACATTGGAAATAGAATCAAATCTTTGTAACTTTTTTTTTTTTTTTTAATGAAACAATTTCTACTTAGAGTAGGGAGAAAAATTAAAACCTAAAACCAACATACATTATTCCGCATATGAATGGGATGGCCCTCTCTCGACACCTCGCTCTTCAAAATAAAGTTTTTAGTACTTTTGAAAAAGCTTCTTTTTCTAATGATGCAGCCCTCATGTTTCAGAAGTCGGTCTTAAACAATTGAGACAAAAAGTCAAAATCAATCGTAAAGAGCGAGCTTTGAGGAGGGGGCAACCCCCCTTATATACGGAAAAAATTCTGTTCCTTCTCATATTTTGATTTTGCTCCTTGCTTTCAGTTGAACAAAACTTGTTTTTATTTAATTTCTGATCGTTTTTTCGTATAATGCCTGGAAATTTGACTCCCCTTCCACAGAAAATTCACTCTCCCCAAGGAAAATTTCTTCATGAAAAGTTCCTCCTCGTAAAATACCTTCACTTGGAAAATTCTCCCGGAAAATTCTATTCTCGCTGAGAATCCCCCCTTCCCGACGAAAATTTCTTGTGGACGATTCCATCAGAAAAACTATCCTTAGCATACTTTCATTTGCAAAAAAACTTTAACTTCTGATTTGAACAACTGGATGCACAGTGTCTTTCGTTTTGGTTCATTATATCCCTCAAAATTACCAAAAAAGTTTCAATTTAATGCTTTTTGCCATTATTGAGATCTTGCTCCTTTGGTAAGCTCTTTTGACCACCTAAATGTACATAGTAAATTTCGACTTAGTTTAACATCGTTCTCAACATTCTCTAAAAGGTTTAATTTTAATGCACTTAGCCCGTATGAGATACTGAAGATATATTATGTTGACAATTTAGATACACACAGTGTCTCATTATTTACTTCAATATCGCTCTCAACATTCCCTAAAAGTTTCAAATCAATACCCTTAGCGGATAATGAGATATTACAGATAACATTTTTGACAACCTGATGTACATAGTGTCTTTTGACAAAAGATCAATATACCACTGAGCATTCCCTGGAATTTTCAGCTGAAAGTATCATTCCCCGATATTTACCCTTAACCGCTCCTAAGATATTGCAGATGACACTATTTGACAACGTGGATAAAAGAGTGTCTTTTGGTGTACTTCAATATTCCTTCGAGATTTTCTGATAGTTTCATCTTAACATTTTTGGTAGCCACGTTTTTATATACTGAATACGCTTAGTGTCTTTTGAGTTTGTTCAACATCCCCGTCAACAATCTCTGACAATTTTAACTTAGTGTAATTAGCTTTTTCTGAGATATTGCAAATACGCTCTTTTGTATGAACCTAGATGAACTTTTGTCTTTTGATTTAGTTTAGAATCCTCCTCAATATTTCCTAACAAAATTCAACTTCATAACCATAGCAGTTCCTGAGGTAATGTAGATACTCCCTTTTAAAAACCTGAATTCTTAATTAATCCACTAATATAATTAATAGAACAAATAAATTTCCTCTAATTTTGGCTGTTGATTTTTTGATAACTTAAAAGCGCTATTCAAAATCCATATGTTTTTTTTTCTTTGTTTATCCACCCTTATTTCTGAAAACTTATGTTCTTATAAGGTTTGACTTAACTATTTATTTTTATTTCTGTTTGTTTAAGGGGCAAACTAACCATTTACACATATACATGTTATTTTTATGTTTGGCGTGGCTATTGATTTTAATTTATGCCTGTGTTAGGTTTCATTTATTCATTCACAGTAACTTATGTTCTTTTGATTTTTAAAATCTGAATGAAAAGTACTATTTCCATATTGGTGTCTATTTTTCCAAAGATAGTTTCTTCAAAAATCTTCTTTTTTTTAAACAGATCATGGTTCACTATCTACAAGATGCAGCTACTGTGGCATCCAGGAATGTTGTCACTTTATTTTGCTTGGTTTACGTACTTACTTTTCTTCGTGCTATTTACTTTTCTTGGAAATGTTTTTTTGAAAATTCCTTTGAGAACAGAAAAATATAATTTTCTATAACATATAAATGATTTAAACCTTTCAAATGACTTATAAAAACATGAAAAACATGAAAATTACATTCTATTGCAAATATTACAACTCTTAATCCATCCCAAAAATGTACAATGAGTTACTTTTTGCATATTTTTCTAGAATTACCTAAAAGAAATATTAAACAGTGCTTCGAGAATCAAAATAGCAAATTAAATAGCAAAATGTTACTGTAGACACTCGAAGAAAACTAACAAATATAAAAAATGAAGAAAAATCTCTGAAAAAACTTTAGAAAAATTGAAGAGTGGAAAGAAAAGCAGAAACAGACACAAAAAAATTATATAACAAGTTAAACTTAAAGTGAACAGAAATTAGGTACTATAACTGAGTAAATGAAACCAAAATAAATAAAAGATGAATAATCACACCTAACTTAAAACTAAAGTACTAAAACCCTATACAGACTTTGATAGTAAGTGATTAAGTACAAGTTGTTAGTTTTACGATAGCTTCTCGCTACCTCTTGTAATTTTTGCACTTTCAAAGTATAATCCATATGTAAAACCCTTTTAGCATTAAGAAAACGACCGTTCTGTTCATTTAATCAAACAGTTCATAGTAATGAACGGTAAGTACGGAGCGACCCGGCTCAATAGTAACCGAAACACTAAAAAACGGAATTTTGATACAATAGATACATCAAAAGAATTATATTCTTATGCTGATTTCAAATATATAAGTTTAATCAAGTTTAGTCCTACCCATTAAAAGTTACGCGCCTGAGAAAATTTGCCTTATATTCGAAAAAAGGGGGAAAAACCCCTAAATGTCATAGAACTTTAATGAAAATCACACCATCAGATCCAGCGTATCAGAGAACCCTATTATCGAAGTTTTAAGCTCCTATTTTCAAAAATGTTAAATTTTATATTTTTTGCCAGAAGAGAGATCACGGATGCGTGTTTATTTTTTTTTTTTTTGCTTGTTTTTTTTTCCAGGGGTGATTTTATCGATACAGTAGTCCTAGAATATCATGAGAGGGCTCATTCAAACTAGTGCCCTTTTTAAGTGACCAAAAAAATTAGAGGGCAACTTTGCCCCCTCCCACGCTCATGTTTTCCCGAAGTCACCCAATCAAAATTTTGAGATAGCCAATTTGTTTAGCATAGATGAAAATCTAATTATCATGTCTTTGAGGATGACTAAATCCCCCACAGTTTTCGGGGGAAGGGCTGCAAGTTATAAACTTTGCCAATTGTTTACATATAGTAGGCCTATTGGTTATCGGGAAGTATACAGGCGTTTTCAGGAGGAATTTTCTTCTGGTGGGGGGAGGGCGATCGGAGTAGGGGTTACGGGGGAGAATATCTCCATGGAGGATGTTTCCTTGGTGGAAGGGACATTCATATGAAAGAGGCGCCGGATTTCCCAGCATTATTTAAAAAACGATCAGAAATTAAATAAAAAAAACAAGTTTTTTCAACTGAAAGTAAGGAGCAACATTAAAACTTAAGACAGAGATGAACAGAGATGATTACATGTATGAGGGGGTTCGTCCCCTAGTCAATACCTCACTCTTTACGCTAAAGTTTTTTAGCACTTCCAAAAGAGCTATCTATTCTAATAAACCGGCCTTTGTGATTCAGGGGGTTCTTGATTCGAGCAAAATTCGAACTTTAGCGTAAAGAGAGAGGTATTGACTATGGGGCAAACTCCCTAATATACGTAATAACAACATACGAATATAGAAATTCGTTACGTAAGTTAATTCTTAAGCTACGTCAGAACAAAATTTCGAGAAAGCCAGCATCTAGCCAAAAAAAGGAAAATTAGTATTCGAATTAATATGCGAGAAAGCCATTTAGCCAAAAAAAGGAAAATTAATTTACGAGTTTCATTTTAATTATTCATGTACGGTGAGCCAAAATCAAAGCTCTTTAATTCAAAAACTTTCAGAAATTAAATAAAAAAAAACAAGGTTTTGTAACTGAAAGTAAGGAGCGACATTAAAACTTAAAACGAACAGAAATTATTCCGTATATGGAAGGGGATGTCCCCTCCTCAACGCCTCGCTCTTTACGCTAAAGTTTGACTCTGTCTCACAACCTTATTTTTTAAAACGATAAAAAAAAATGTAGCTTAAAGAGCGAGGCGTTGAGGAGGGGACAGCCCCTTCCATATACGGAATTGTTTCTGTTCGCTTTAAGTTTTAATGTCGCTCCTTACTTTCAGTTACAAAAACTTTTTTTTTTATTTAATCACAATGAAAAGATCGGCAATTATACCGAGCGTTATATTGAGCATTCAAAAAAAAATTCATAAAAGTCTTTAAAAACCTGTTTGCTCGTAAGATATTAATCCACTTTACAATTGGGGCTAATCTTCCAAATGTTTGGGTTTGAAATTCCATTTTGTAGAAGTTTTGAAAATAAAAGAATAATTTCTCTTCTATTGACATTAATTTATACAAATTATATTTCAAATTTAAATTATACAAAATCAATATCTATTGACATCAGTTATTTCAAAGAGATTTAAAGGTACTTAAATTAGCTACTTTTTTTTTTAAATTAGCTTTTTTAAAATTTAAATTAGCTACTTTTCTTCTTTTAAACCAAGTAAATTTAAGTTATTTTATTTTCAGATGAAGAAGCATATCGATCAATTTTCTTAACATTTAACAAATTCGAAACAGCAGATGGCAGGACTGAGGTTGCCTGGGAAGTACGAGAAAACTGCACTGACAACGTCTTTTCTTGGCTGCAGTATAACAACTGCAAGTTTCTCACCATTTACAGCTTCTCAGACAAAGCCTTTCCTGCCACTTTGAGTCTTATTTCAGGTGGTGGTATCATTGGAATGTATACCACGTTAGTTTTTGTGGCCTCAAAAGTTCTTAGAGAACTATTTGCTGCTGGACCAGAAAAAACAATTTATGAGGAGCTACCGTACGTAGATAGAATTCTTCGGGTACGTCAATCTTTCAAGTTGTTTTTTTAAGGCTTGCTACTTTAACTCCAAATTTTATGTTTATTTCATTTTCAAAGATGTACCATAGAACTCGCCGTTTCTTGAAAAAGAACTTAAACAGTAACACGTGTTGAAATCGCTTGTCGCGACAATTTACATTAAATAACAAAGATTTGTGAATATACTTGAACGTCAAAGTGAATAGATATTAGTATTCTGCTTTCTATGTATTCGTGTTTTGAGGATCTCGTATTTTTTTATTTAATTTGACATTCTATGAGAACGATGTTGTGGATAATTTAAGTTCAGTGGGCTTTCAGTGCAAAAAAATAAAGAAAAAAAACAACTTCGAATCCATTATTGATTCCAAAATGGTGCCAAAATGAAAGAAAACTAATTTCAATCGTTAAATAGAGTGAAAATTATATTTCAACTGAGCAATCCCTCAACCATCTATGATAAAATTTCCCTCCTGCTCAAGGAAGGCTGTACCTGTATAATACCTAGTTTCTACAACAATAACTGCTGGATATTTGCCTATTACTACTTCGATTCCAATGATATAATGTACAAGCAATAATGGGGATAGGAAAGAAATTTGCCAATTTTAAGAAGATAAGACTTCGCTTATGAAACATTTTCTCACCATTTTATCAAACAGTTCGTGGTAACGAACTGTCAGTAAGGAGCGACCCGGCTCAATGGTAACCGAAACTCTAAAAAACGGAATTTTGATACCAATAGACACATCAAAAGAATTATATTTTAATTCTGATTTCAAATATATAAGTTTCATCAAGTTTAATTTTACCCATCAAAAGTTACGCGCATGAGAAAATTTGGCTGATTTTCTAAAAAAGGGAGAAAGACCCCCTAAAAAATATAGAACCTTAATGAAAATCACACCATCATATTCAGCGTATCAGAGAACCCTACTGTAGAGGTTTCAAGCTCCTATCTACAAAAATATGGAATTTTCCATTTTTCGCCAGAAGAAAGATCACGGATGCGTTTGTTTTTTTGTTTTTTTTTGTTTTTTTTTTTGTTTTTTTCCCAGGGGTAATCGTATTGACCCAGGGGTCCTAGAATATCTTAGGAGGGCTCATTGGAACGGAAATTAAAAGTTCTAGTGCCCTTTTTAAGTGACAAAAAAAATGGAGGGCAACTAGGCCCCCTCCCACGCTCATTTTTCTCAAATTCACCCAATTAAAATTTTGAGATAGCCATTTTGTTCAGCATAGTCGAAAATCTAATAAATATGTCTTTTGGGATGACTTAATCCCCCACAGTTCCCAGGGGAAGGGCTTCAAGTTATGAACTTTGCCCATTGCTTACATATTGTATTGGTTATTGGGAAGTATACAGACATTTTCAGGAAGGATTTTTTTCTGGCGGGGGGGGAGGGGCTGGAGGAGGGAGTTACTAGGGAGAATCTTTCCGTGGAGGATTTTCTTGGGGCAAGGGACATTTCTATGAAGGGGGCGCCAGATTTCCAAGCATTATTTAAAAAACGATCAGAAATTAAATTTAAAAAAAACAAGTTTTTTCAACTGAAAGTAAGAAGCAACGTTAGAACTTAAAACGAACAGAAATTATTATGTATATGAGTGGGCTCTCCCCCAAGTCAATACCTCGCTCTTTACGCTACAGTTTTTTTTAGTGCTTTCAAAAGAGCTATCTATTCTAATTAAACGGCCTTTGTGATTCAGGCGTTTGTAAATTAAAATATTTTTTAGCTTTTAACGTAAAGAGCGTAGTATTGACTAAGGGGAGAACCCCCTCATATACGTAATAACATATACAAGAAAAAACAAGCGATTCGGCTCAATAGTAATCGAAACTTTTAAAATCTAGGCTTTATTTCCTATCCCCTTTAAACTTTTCCAACAAATAAGTGCAACAGTGTCACATGCACTTATGATACAGACTCTTATGCAATGCCTGAATTGTATATTATCATCCCTACCCTTGAGAAGTTGCAGATAAGAAAAATCAATTATTTTCTTGAAAATAGAAATGAATACCTGAGTTTTTTTTATTCTGCTGTTGTTATTTCTTCAAGTGTATTTCTTAATTTTCAATTACTAAGGGGTAGGGGACGGGGAGTATACAAGAGGGTATGATATAAACCACCAGTGAGGGCTTTTAGATCATGTGGATTACAATAATATTCTTGCTAGTTCTCAGCCTTTCCGCTCCAGAATTTGCACCAAAAGCTGCTATTATTCATGCCACTAGTCATATTACCGCATATTTTTCAAAACAAATCAATAAAAAGCAAATGGGTATGAGCAGTAGCTTCAAATTTAGCCACAAAACATATCTCTGCAATCTTGTGGCAGCCTACTATCCCTGGTGGAAAAAAAAGAAAAAGGAAAGCCATCATTGGTACCCATACAAAAAAGTGACTCACAATTTTTCAAGATAAAAGTATTTAGATAATGAATACCGTGTGGAAATCTTAGTGTTTTACATAAACCAACATTTTGCCCTCTTTAGGAAATTAATTAAAGAAAACTTTTTCCACAGAATAAGTTTTTCAAAAAAAAGTAAAGAATACCATTAAACAAAAAATGAGCAAAAATAAAATTAATTAATCTACCAATCGTGAAACTACCACAAATCAGCATCGATAAATAAATGAACCCAAAATGAACATAAATTACAATAAATAACCGCGTCAAACTCAAAACGAGCAGAAATTAACATAAGTTGGGCGTAAAATCCCTATGCCTTCCCAAGGCGAGAACAAAATTTGCACTTTACTGAAAAAATACAAATGAATGTGATGTTTTCGTGGGATTGATGGGCGTGGGGGGGGGGCTAGTTGCCCCCAAATCACTTTCGACTATCAAAAAGGGCACTAGCCCTTTGAATTTGCAATCGAATGAGCTTTTTTTGAAGTTTCTACGACAGCGCCTTCTTTAAAAACCTTATATGCCCCCAGGGCATAACTTAAAACCCGTGCTCTGAGGGCTTTGGGAGAGTGTCCTGCTCAAAAACATATTTTCTATCTGGAAATCAAGTACGCTGAACAAAATGGCTATCTCAAAATTTTGATTGAATGTGTTTGGGGAAATGATGAGCGTGGGGGGAAGGGGGCTAGTTGCCCTCCGATCACTTTCGACTATCAAAAAGGGCACTAGCCCTTTGAAATTTCCAATCAAATGAGCCTGTTTGAAGTTTCTACGACAACGCCTTCTATAAAACCCTTATATGCCCCAAGCGCATAACTTAAAACCCTTGCCCTGAGGGTTATGGGGGAGTGGCCTCCTCAAAAAACATATTTTCTATCTAAAAACCAACTACGCTGAAAGAAATGGCTATCTCAAAATTTTTATTGGATGTGTTTGGGGGAAAAATGGGCGTGGGGGGGCTTGTTGCCCTTCAATCACTTTAGACTTTTAAAAAGGGCACTAGCTCTTTGAATTTCCGATCGAATGAGCCTGTTTTGAAGTTTCTACGACAACGCCTTCTATAAAAAACTTATAAGCCCACAGGGCATAACTTAAAACCCTTGCCCTGAGGTTGTAGGGGAGTGTCCTCCTTAAAAAAATATTTTCTATGTGGAAATCAATTACGCTGAACAAAATGACAATCTTAAAATTTTGATTGGATGTGTTTGGGGGAATGATGGGCGTGGGGAGGGGGGCTAGTTACCCTCCAATCACTTTCGACTATTAAAAAGGGTACTAGCCCTTCGAATTTCCAATCGAATGAGCCTGTTTTGAAGTTTCTACGACAACGCCTTCTATAAAAAACTTATAAGCCCACAGGGCATAACTTAAAACCCTTGCCCTGAGGGTTGTAGGGGAGTGTCCTCCTCAAAAACATATTATCTATGTGGAAATCAATTACGCTGAACAAAATGGCTATCTCAAAATTTTGATTGAATGAGTTTGGGGGAATGATGGGCGTGGGGGGGCTAGTTGCCTTTTATTACAAACTTTATATGCCCCCTGGGCATAAATTACAACCCTTGCCGTGAGGGTTCTGGCGGGAGGTGTCGTCATCCTTAAAGACCTAATTTCCAAAACTTTCAACTACGTTGAATAAAATGGTTATCCAAAAATTTTAATTATATGTGTTTGGGGAAAAGGTGGGCGTGAGAGGGGAGTTAGTTGCCCTCAAATCACTTTCGACTATTAAAAAGGGTAGGCTACTAGCCCTTTGAATTTCAAATAGAATGAGCCCTTTTTCGAGTTTCTAGAACAAAGATTTCATTTAAATCCTTATATACCCCCAGGGCATAACTTATAATCCTTGCCCTGAGGGTTGTGGGGGAGTGTCTTCCCCAAAAATACATTTTCTATATGGAAATCAATTAGGCTGAACAAAATGGCTATCTCAATTTTTTTTTATGTGAACGGGGGAGTGATGGGCGTGGGGGGGGGGGGCTAGTTGCGCCCCAATAACTTTCGACTATTAAAAAGGGCACTATTCCTTTGAATTTAGAATAAAATGAGCTTTTTTTGAAGTTTCTACGACAACGCCTTGTTTAAAAACATTATATTCCCCCAGGGCATAACTTAAAACCCTTGCCCTGAGGGCTCTGGGAGAGTGTCCTCCTAAAAAACATACTTTCTATCTGGAAATCAAGTACGCTGAACAAAATCTCTATCTCAAAATTTTGATTGGATGTATTTGGGGAAATGATGGGCGTGGGGGAGGGGGGCTAGTTGCCCTCCAATCATTTTCGACTATTAAAAAGAGCACTAGCCCTTGGAATTTCCAATCGAATGAGCCTTTTTTGAAGTTGCTACGACAACACCTTCTATAAAAACCTCATATGCCCCCAGGGCTTAACTTAAAACCCTTGCCCTGAGGGTTGTGGGGGAGTGTCCTCCTTAAGAACTTTTTTGCTATATGGGAATCAATTACGGTGAACAAAATGGCTATCTCAAAATTTTGATTGGATGTGTTTGGGGGAATGATGGGCGTGGGGAGGGGGGCTAGTTGCCCTCCAATCACTTTCGACTATTAAAAAGGGTACTAGCCCTTCGAATTTCCAATCGAATGAGCCTGTTTTGAAGTTTCTACGACAACACCTTCAATAAAACCGTATATGCCCCCAGGGCATAACTTAAAACACTTGCCCTAAGGGTTGTGGGAGAGTGTCCTCCTCAAAAACATATTTTCTATCTGGAAATCAAGTACGCTGAACAAAATTTCTATCTCAAAATTTTGATTGGATGTATTTGGGGAAATGATGGCGTGGGGGGAGGGGGGCTAGTTGCCCTCCAATCATTTTCGACTATTAAAAAGGGCACTAGCCCTTGGGATTTCCAATCGAATGAGCCTTTTTTGAAGTTTCTACGACAACGCCTTCTATAAAAACCTCATATGCCCCCAGGGCTTAACTTAAAACCCTTGCCCTGAGGGTTGAGGGGGAGTGTCCTCCTTAAGAACATTTTTTTCTCTATGGAAATCAATTATGCTGAACAAAATGGCTATCTCAAAATTTTGATTGGATGTGTTTGGGGGAATGATTGGCGTGGGGAGGGGGGGGGGCTAGTTGCCCTCCAATCACTTTCGAATATTAAAAAGGGCACTATCCCTTCAAATATCCAATCGAATGATCCTGTTTTGAAGATTCTACGACAACGCCTTCAATAAAAACCTTATATGCCCCCGGGGCATAACTTAAAACACTTGCCCTAAGGGTTGTGGGAGAGTGTCCTCCTCAAAAACATATTTTCTATCTGGAAATCAACTACACTGAACAAAACGGCTATCTCAAAATTTTGATTGGATGTATTTGGGGGAATGATGGGCGTGAGGAAGGGGGGCTAGTCGCCCTCCAATCACTTTCGACTATTAAAAAAGGCACTAGCCACTCCAATTTCCAATCGAGTGAGCCCTTTTCGAAGTTCCTACGACAACTCCTTCGATACGAAGTGTCCAGGTATGAAGAAAAAAAACACATTTCGCCCACATCGTTCTTTACTTAGGCAGTGCTAGCGCGCTGCCTATGAAAATATGCTTCGTAGCATAACATGGCATAAAAATAAAACTTTGCTGTGGTGCAATCTCATTTTTGCTTAGAAAGGGCTTTAGATATTGTGATTTCCATTCAAATAAACCCATTCCTAAGATTCTACGACAAACTGGTGCAATCCGATCATCCTTGAGAAACAAGGAAAAAAGGAGTTTCATCAACGGTCCCCATGCAAAAAAAGTGAATTTTCTTATTTTTCGAGGTAGAGAAGAACGTAAGTGTCCAGTTTAAGGTTTTTTACAATGGTAATTCCAGCTGTTTTCTTTTTGTTTCAATCCATCAGCATTTCGAGCTCTTTTCAAATCCCCCCAAAAGTTTTCTCGAAACAAACTTTTACTATTAAATTAAATTTATATACTAGTTTCTGTCCCTGGATTACCTTTAGGTAGAAAATTACTTAAGCTACAATGCATTTTTATGCTTTTAGTTACACCGAGCTGTGGTTCGCTCTTTACTAGGTCTCAACTATTGCCGCAATCATTATCCTTTTCTAGAATGTTTGCTTATTCCTGCTGTGAAATTTGTCAGGATTTTGATAATAGTGGATAAGCTTGTAGATTCAGTAGGTTTAAGTGCTGGTGTTTTAAACTGTCTAGCTGAAGAATAACTGCTATGTATGGAAGGAGAATGGGATCGGCTATATAATGGTTTATCTGATTGCGGAACCAATGTTTTACTGAACAAAGCAATGTTATAAGGATCATCGTGGGCCATCTGCAAAACAAGACTCTCCTTATGATTTTAAAATTTTTCAGTGTTGGAGAGAATCATATGTAACACTATAGCGTTGCCTATAGTAATGGCCATAAGGCTTCAAAGTTTTATTATATGTTCATTTATTTATTTATTTTTTGCCAGAGGCACTTCATATGAAAAGAGTGGTCGTTGAAACTTTGTTGGTCGTGGAACAGAAGAGTGGTCATGGAACAGAGTGGAAGTGTTGTAAGTTATGCCCCGGGAGCATATAAGGCTCTCATGCAAGAGATAATCGTATAAACTTTGGAGGAGGCTCATTTGGCTGGAAATTGAACGTTCTAGTTCCTTTTTAAAGGTCAAAGGTGATCACAGGTCAAGAATCCCCAATGTCTTCTTTTCCCCTTATTCATCCAACCGAAGTTTTAAGTAACTATTTTGTTCATCGTGGGCCATCTGCAAAACAAGATTCTCCTTACGATTTTAAATTTTTTAGTGTTGGAGAGAATCATATGTAACACTATAGTGTTGCCTATAGTACAGCAAAACAAGACTCTCCGAAACAAGACTCTTCAAGGTTTTATTATTTATTTATTTTATGCCTGAGGCACTTCATATGGAAAGAGTGGTCGTGGAAACTTTGGAGGGGCCCATTCGGTTGGAAATTGGTAGTTCTAGTGCTGTTTTTAAGAGTCAAAAACGATCGGAGGGTAATTAGCCCCTCCCCCCCCCCCGCCGTCTTCTTTTCCCCAAATGTATCCGATCAAAATTTTGAGATAGCCGTTTTATTTAAAATGGTCCAAAGAACAGAAAACGAAACTTCAGAGTTGGCCCAGTCCCCCAGAGTCCGCGGACACGTGTTGTAAGTTATGCCCCGGGAGCATATAAGGCTCTCATGCAAGAAATAACCGTATAAACTTTGGAGGAGGCTCATTTGTGGAAATTGAAAGTTCTAGTTCCTTTTTGAAGGTCAAAAGTGACCACAGGTCAAGAATCCCCGATGCCTTCTTTTCCCCTAATTCATCCAATCGAAGTTTTGAGTAACTATTTTGTTCAAAATAGTTCAAAGATCACATAACAATGCCTGCAAGGATGACCCAGCCCCCTTACAGCCTGGGGGCGAGGGTTTTAAGCTATTACCCGAGGGCATATAAGGTTCTTATGGAAAAGGTGGTCGTGCTAACTATGGAGGAGGCTCATTTGATTGGAAATTGCAAGTTCAAAATGCATCTGATTGAAATTTTGAGAAAGCCATTTTGTTCAAAATTGTCCAAACATCTTGTAAAAATGCCTCCGGGGTTGAAACTACTCCGCAGAGCATATAAGGTTCTTATGGAAGGGGTGGTCATATATACTTTGGAGGAGTCTCGTTTCATTGTAAATTGGAAGTTCTAGTTTCCTTTATAAGAGTCAAAAGTTACTGGAGGGCAACTAGACCCCGCCCTCGCTGTCTTTTCAGGAAGTGTATCCGATCGAAATTTTGAGATACCCATCTTGTTCAAAAGAGTCCAAATGTCATATAACAATACATCCGGGGTTGAGAAAAAAAACAAATGAACGTGAATTTTCAGTTTAATATATATATATATATATATATATATATATATATATATATATATATATATATATATATATATAATATATATATATATATATATATATATATATATATATATATATATATATATATATATATATATATATATATATATATATATTATATATATATATATATATATATATATATATATATATATATATATATATATATATATATATATATATATATATATATATATATATATATATATATATATATATATATATATGTATATATATAATATATATATATATATATATATATATATATATATATATATATATATATATATATATATATATATATATATAATATATATATATATATATATATATATATATATATATATATATATATATATATATATATATATATATATATATATACTGATACTTATTCCTTAGTCTTAATAATTATTCATTTATTAAAGTCAAAAATGAAAACAATAAAAATGTGCTTTGTTTTCAGTTTAGTGTAAGTTATGTTCTGGTAGAAGGCATGGGGGTTGTCAGCCCTACTCATGCTAATTTCTGCTCGCTTTGATTTCTTCTGGCTCTGGGGGGCTGTTTCAACCCTAGAAGCATTGTTATATATCATACGTTCTTTTGATTATTTTGAAGAAAATGACTGTCTCGCACTTACGATCAGATGCGTTTAGGGAAAAGAGGGCATTTGGGGGAGGGGTGCTAGCTGTCCTCTGTCTTTTTTTGCTCTTGAAAGAGAACAAGAACTTTCAAATTCCGATTAAACAAGCCTCCTCAAAAGAGTATACAACCACCCCTTTCATTAAAATCTTAAATTCCCCTGGGGGGCAGAACTTACAACCCTTGTCTCTAGGCTGTGGGGGGTATTTCCAGCCTGAAGGTCTTGTTATATGATCTTTGGACTATTTGGAATAAAATGGCTGTCTCAAAATTTCTAACGGATCCATTTGGGGAAAAAAGTACGCGGGGGGGGGGGGGGGGGGCTGGTTGCTCTTCGTTCACTTATGATCTCAAAAAGGGCACTATAACTTCTGATTTCCATTCGAATGAGCCCCTTCCGAAGTTTATGCGACCACTTACTCCATATAAACCTTATATGTTAATAATGGACAGCTATTGTAACTTATGGCCCTTGCCTTGGGGGCTCTAGGGGGGGGGGTCATCCCTAAATATGTAATTACTGGAACTTTCAACAATGCTAAACGAAATGATTATCTAAAAATTTTGATTGGATGCTTTTGGGTAAATGATGGGTGAAAGGGGGAGAGGGCTGGTTACCCTCCAATCACTTTTAACTTTTAAAAGGAGCAGTAGAACTTTCCATTTCCAATCAAATGAGCCCCTTACAAAGTTTCTACGACAATTACTTTTATATGAAGTGCCCTGGTCTGAAAAAAAATACATTGTATCCATATCGCTCTTTACTTACGTAGCGCTATTGAACTGCCTGTGATAGGTTCAATAGATCTTTTTCTCTTCTTCGTTTTTTCTGACAAACTTCTTGGATCTACCTCCAAATAAGAGAGGATTGGAAGAGGGGAGACTTGTTAAGTTCTTCTAATAGTCAGTTTCAATTTCAAGTATGAGAAATTTTGAATGATAGCAACACGCTAATTTTAGGATATAATATCAATTCTCCGGATTCTTATTTTTTCGTACATTGTCCGTGTTTGTTGTTTTGTTTTTCCAAGGTGTGGTTGTATGGAAGTAATTGGTTTTCAACTACCGGCAAATGACCCATTCGAAAACAAATTGGAAATACTGTATTTTTAAAGTAACAAAAGTAACAATTCTTTTAAGTAACAAATGTCTAGCGAAACTTCTTATAGTCCATTGTAAGATTAATTTATACTTACTCTAATTTTGAAATTCTCTCTTTACTCCTTGTGGAAAGCATGGATGTCAAATTATAATCTAGTAAATCACACTATAACATTCGATCATGATTTAAAAATGATGTTTTTATTTAGACAGACTGTTACAGATCCCCTGATAAGCTATTATAAAACATCTTAATTGATTTAGATCTGAATTTCTAATCGCTGATATACTTTGAAGTGAGTGCTAAGATTTCAAAAGAATAAACCTTTCCAAATTTAAGGGTAGTATGTTTTTAAGGGTTGTCACTCGTTTTCGAAATTTATTAAGGAGAGTTTTTGTTTATCACTTTTAGAGCGAACATTTTCTTAACCGCACTCGGCTGTGTCTAGTTGGACAAAATGATAATAATTAATCTTAATTTTAGCTGTGCTTGGACATTTATCTTGTGAGAGAATCTGGAGAACTAGAACTTGAAGAAGACTTGTTTGCAAAACTGATATTTATATACAGGTCCCCAGCAACCTTGATTCGATGGAGCAAGCCACCGACCAATGCAGAAAGTGATGGTAATCCATCAGACACTGATGGAACAAGTGCATTTGACTTGTAGTCTTACAAATAAACCCTTAATTTCTGGTTTCTGAATTCTTTCTTTCTTCAAACTTAGGCGTAGGCTATAAAAAAGACATGAGGGATAACCACAGCATATCAATTTAGCGCTATGATTAGCTTACGAAAATAAAAAATGTTGGTAAAAGTAAGGATCAAAATTAAAACTTAAAACAACCAGAAATCGTTGTTTCTCCGTCTATACTTTATATATGTGCAAAACTAGCACAAATCAACCGAATGCATATATTCCTTATAAATGTAGGTTTATGTAAGATAGTACTTTACTGAAAACTCAAAACCCAAGTCAAACAGCAATTTCACTTTTTTTAAATCCAAAAATCAGTAAGTGGCTGGCATAAAACAGCAGACTACTTTAAAAGCTCTCACTGGTATTTCAACTGGCATGACTTCGATTCCTTTTGGCGTCACATTCAATTTACTTAAAATCAAGCAAAAAACAAGAAAGAAACGTTTATTCACAGAAAGTGCCCTAGCGATCTCAACCTTCATCTCATTTTAGCCCTAGAAAACAGGATTGAATCACCCTTTTGTACAGCTTACCGTATGACAGCGGCGAATGTCCAGCATTTTTACGGGGGGGGGGGGGGGGCAAGAGGGGTCCACATCCAGATAATCAAAGGACATGGGATATATAATAATTTTTTCCCTACATTATAGGGGGGGAAACTGCACCTCCTTGCAATCCCCCCCCAAAAAAAACTTACGCCCCTGCCGATTAAAATACGGTCAGTGAGCTGGATTCCCATAAGAATCCGTAGGCAAATTCTCTGGAAAACATTTACCAAATCGTCTTTCACTTTTAGGAACGCGCATTCTTCAGAACCTTATTTGACCACTGTCCTCACTGCAGCTTCAAAATTCTAATCTTGGTTTGTAGACTTATCTTCCTATTCTTCCAAACTTTTTCTAACTGTGAAAAAAACACCCTTAGCCTTGGCTATTCTACTTTTAATATCTTCACTGCTCACACCGTCTTTACTAATAATACTACCAAGGTAAGTCAAACTGTCTAGCTGATCAATCTTTTCGTTACCCGACGTCACCTTTTAATCTTCACTTATTCCTAGCCTTAGCGACTTAGTCTTCTTAACATTAATTTTCAAACCTATTCTAACACCCTGAACTCGCCAAACCTCTAAAAGTTCATTTATTTTGCTCACACTTTCATCTAGGGTACTTAAATCATCAGCATAATCCAAGTTTAAGAAAAATTTTCCTTCCTTTTTGCTTCTGTGCTTTCCCATTGCCTTTCCGGTGATCCTTAAGGCAAAGTCCGTCAAAACGATCCATATAAAAGAGGATGGAACACAGCCCTAGTTAACTCCTAATTTAATACGAAACCAGCTGCTAACCTCATTTCCTACCTTAACCACAGCGGTGTTATTCTCATACATAGACCAAATCATTTTAGTGTATTTGTCTGGTGTACCATACAAGGATAACACCTTCTATCAACAGAATCGAACGTTTGCTCATCATCTATAAAACTGAGGACCAAAGGCGTTTGATAATTTAGGCACTTCTCAATTATTAACCTAAGAGTGAAAATTTGGTCGACACTTCTTCCAGCCTTTTAAAAACCACACTGTTCTTTTCTTATAACTTTGTCGGCAGCATCTCTCAGTCTAAAAAGTATAATATTACTAAGTAGTTTACTATTTACAGAGACCAGGCTAATGCCTCGATAATTGCCACATCCACTCTTATCACCTTTCTTATATAGTGGTTTAATTAGGGTTTTCATAAAATCTCTAGATACTTTCTCTTTTTCAAAAATATATTCATAATCTTCAGTAACTTATTTCTTGCCTCAGATGCAACAAATTTCAGTAACTGATTTACCACATTATAAAGACCTGTGGCCTTATTATTTTTTAATCCATTTAGTACTGTTGCTAGTTTTTCCCCACAAGACAAATCTTCCTTTACATCCATAGTATCACAAACTTTTTCCTTTTCCTCTATATCTTATACTGAAGCTCCCACTAGGTTTAGCAAATTCTCAAAATGTTCTGCCTATCTCTTTCCATATCACTAATTGTGGCCCCGTCCTTATCTTTAACTGGGACAAGTCTGGATTGAACTACTCCCTCACAATTTTTTAACATGCCAGTAAAATATTATACTGTTATGCCGTCTAGCTACATCTTCTTGATCCTCGGCAATTTTATCCATCGCCTCAGCTTCACACCTCCTTAGTTCAGATTTTAATGCTTTCTCCACTTTCTTTACATTCATCGTCTTTTCATACGATCTATCACTCAGATAATTCTTGTACAATCCACTAATCCTCTCTATTAAACATAAAGCTTTATCACTAATATTACTAGCTGCGTACCTAACTTTCTTTCCTAAGACACCATCAGCAACTTCACAAATTGTTTTCCTAAAATTATTCCTTCTATCTCTTACCTTGTCAAATTTTAGACTCTCCATTTAGTATTCCTTGGACCAATACTCCAAGAAAGATACGTGCCAGTGACCCCCTCACTTATTTTTTTCCAGATTAGTGATTCTATGGATATTGTTACGTTATTTGTGTTGTGTTTTCCTCATTATTTCCTTGTGGATTATATTATTTTTCTTTCTATTTTTTTACTCCGCATTTATTTTATATTGCGGGTTACAAAAAAACATACTTACTTACTTACTATTCAACTGTTCCTGGAAACCTTTTCTCAAATTCTCATCCTGGAGTCTGCCAGCATCATAACTTCCGGGACGTCATGGGAAAAGAATTTAAGGAAATTGGAACTTTTTGGGAAGAGTTAAAGAGTGAAGTTTGAGTAAAGGGGGGGGGGTGTATCTTTGTGTTGGCCTCAGGTGGTTTGGAGCTCCAATATCTTGGTATTAGTAATAGTATATTACCGGGCGATAAAAATAAAATCTCCCTTGATTTTGCTACTTATGGTGGAGAGGAGACGTATTTACTTAGAGAGCCATATTTTATGTTCTTGTCCCACTTCAGAATGCCTGTTATTTCAAGCAAATTTATGATCCTATGTCAATTCTAAATTCTTGGTCAACCTTCTTAAGACCATAGGCGGGGCGTGCCCTGTTTGCCTCTCATTACAGGCAATCTAACGGTCTTATGTCAATTTTTGAATTTCTTGGTCAGCATACCTGAAACTTTAGGCAGGCATGCCTTTCCAAAAACTAGCAAACAATTATGTGTCCAATAAGAGAAATCATGCATACTCCTGCCATTTACCCGTACCCCAGCCATTTAAACATTTGCCTCTCTATTACTTGGACTATCTGTCTTGGCTTTTCTCTGTCTACAAGTAGCCATGTCTTGATGCAACCTATGCAACCTACTGCAAAATACTTGATAACTTCAATTCAAAAAGTACTGTAGTTCGAAATAATCTTACAAAAACTATATCATTCTTATCTCTGGATTACTGGATGGTTTGTTAGATGGGTGTGAATACATTAGAGAAAAATCTCAACAACAATCATCATTCTGAACGTTCACTTCAATGTGTACAATAAAATATGGTTTCACAGTAAACTCAATGGACAGCAGGGACCATCAATGTGTAATCTTTCTCTTATATACTAGCAGGAAGAACCTGTCGATGGGCTGAACAAACCATATCGTCCTGCGTTATATATAACGTACATTTTCGACCCTTTGAGCACAAATCTTGATGCTTAAGCAATCCATAAAGGGCTATTGCAAGTCTTGAAAACATTCGTGTTCCTCCACAGGTCTTGCAAGGGCGGGCTATCCCCCTGTTTTAACAAAGAAACTTGAAAGAATAGTGGAGGACTCTCACTGCCTAGAATTGGAAAAACCTTGCTGAAAGTTGGCTCTGAAAAGGCTAAGGAGGTATATCAGTGGATTGTATCGAGTTCTATCAAATATATCAAATTGGACGCAGCTACCACTAAGGATAAACTTTGGTTTAGCAACAATTTCAATAAAGATTCTTGGAGCATGAAGAATTTAAACATTATTTTTTTTTTCAAAATACGAAGAACATCTAGTATGATTTGCAAAAGCACAAGGAAATACTGTTTGTGCAATTCGCTCAATTTCAGCACCAGGACGATTTGGTCATCAAATTCCAAAATACTTCCACAAAGAAATGGCGGAGGGTTGTGAAGCAGTCTATATCATGGGTCAAAAAGTACATATAATGTCTTTCTTTCCGCTGAGAGAAATTGCTAGCAAGGCTCTCAAACGGATATTGGAGATCCCAAAAACGTCTTTTCCAAGGTTTCAACTGAGGATGATGATGGTATAAAAATCTTTGATTACGTCAGCTGCTCGGCTTCATAAATTACGCCGTAGTCTATTACCCAGAATAGCCGAGAAGTCTAACAAGTGTGCCTTCAAGTTTGGGACGACCCGCCAGCCCTACGGGTAATGTTCTAAAATTATTTAAAATACTCGTTGCTCATAGACAAGTTTTAATTAACAGGGAGCCACAGAGATAAGTTTACAGGGAGCCATGTTTAGTTTTCCTTTCCAATCGACTAAGAGTCTTATTTACAGTTCAAGATTTCCCAGATCCTCCCAATAATACGTTTTTAAAATGAATTACGTGTCTGAGTACGTTAAAAGGCGTTATTTGCATCCAAGTTATGACATACAGGATCTGCAATATATCGGGAACAACTTGGGATATCAAATTGAAACTTTCAGACAGCAATATAAATATAAAAGTTAAATAGCATTGTTACTCAAGTAGAATCTTTTTTTTTGGCACTGTTGCCCAACAGTTAAATACTTGTTTAAAGTGGAGAGAGGCTAATAATTTGCTTAATCCTTGATATTAAAAGTAAGGATAAATTCAAAATATAAGAAACAAGAGGCTTTAAACGTGTAAGATTGCCCCTGATGATCAGTGCTAAAAGCTTGTAGTTACTGAGGCGTTGGTAAGATCGGTGCTCAGAATCCAGTAACAACTAATTTTTATTTTAAAAGAAACAAAAGGAAAAATATTCTAATTCTAATTATTTTGAATACTTCTAAGCTTCTTGTACGTCTGTTGTTTAATATTGTATAGGTCTGCTGTACAATCCACGAAAGTTTACCGAAAAAAAAGGATTAAGTTAAATCTATGCTATCAAATACTTCTAATTGAAAGAGATACACTTGAATAATTAGACAAGACTTGAGTACCAGTGTAATTAAAATTCTTTGCATCAAATTATTGTTTCTCGGAAACTAGGATCAACCTTTTTATTAGATCTCAAATTATTCTTCTTTCCCGTTCCTAAAAGTGAAAGAAGTTCTTAGGTTTATATCTTGAAAAGGAATTTAATGCTCTTTGGAACTTTGATAAACTTCATCTGTTCTAGAGAAAATTGGATCTTGGGACGGAAGAGATTGAAATTCTTAATCTATCAATTTAATTGCCCTTTTTTCCCTAGCCAATCTGTAAAACATCAGAGTCGCCTCTTTATAATATTAGCACGGATTGAAAAATGCAGAAGTGGCTAAAAAGAGGAATAAAGTCCCTCTTTCGTATAACGCCAGAGAATACGCCGGGGGCGGAATATTGTATTGTCCTCTAGTTCCAATCTTCTGATATATATATAAGATTTTAATAAACGCTAGGTAAGTTCCAAAGGTCACTAAGCTGGAAGGAAGAGGCAAAAGCTCTTTAATTTATTCTTTAAGGTTAATGGGTTTATCTTGTACTTAAATCTCAGGCTGTTCACGAGTTTCAGTTTCTAAGACGAAACTAATTTTATTTCTATCTTAATCCTTAAGGATGCTGTATTTCATTTAGAGTGCCCAAGTTTTTATATACTCTAACCGAATTAGAAACCCTAATCACCAAAATATAATAAAATGTCGCGCTTTGACTCCAGCACCAGTTTATGTCTCCTATATAGGTATTAAGTTTATTTAGTACTTAGCCAGAGCTATGCCATCCTACAGAAATCTTTCAGAAGTTTATTTCTTATCTCAATTTTTTTTTTCAAAGGGAAATTTAGACAGACAGTGGTAGCTTTATCCTAATTATAAAGAAAATACTTACTAATTCTTAGTTCCGAGTCAGATCTACCCCGATTTGTCTCTCATCCGTAATTTATATTCATTTTGCTACTTTATCCGTTTAGCCACCTTCCCCTTCTCTTTTAGCCAATCAACAACTTTTTTGTTAAAAAGTAGTTTTATCCAGTATTTCAAGGCCTTGCGTTCTTCTTTGTTTTATACAAAAACTGGTCTAAATTAGGTCTTAAAATATTTATCATGGGTTCAAAAGTCGTTCAAAAGTTGAACAAGGAAGTGTCACGATATGATTGATGACTAGTTATGCAAAGCGAAGTTATTTTCAAATTCAAGCTAATTTGAAATTATCGCTTTATATCTGGTCTATTGAAGCAAAGGGAATTCCAAATTTTACTGAAATTGAGTTACCAAATTTACACAAAAATAAGGCCTCCTTACAATCTCCTAGACTTAAAATCTTAGTATAATTTTTGTTTTAAAAGGAATAAACGAAAAGAAACACAACTTTACTAAGATCCATTGTAACTCAATTTCTCCTTATACTACTTCTAAAATGGAACCCCTGAGAGTTTTGGTCTTGATAACCTGTATATAAATTTCTTAATTTTGTGAATATCAGTCCTACTGAAATAAATCATATTATATATATATAAAGAGTTTAAAAAATATTATAAGTCGATATCCAATATGTAAATCTTTCCCTTTTTCTTCTTGCAAGGAAACTTATATTTGCCTCACTTCATCCAGGCCAATGGTTGAACTAAACCTATTCTGAAAGTAAATAAAAGGTAAATATTCAATTTCGTCTTTCTAATGCAGTAGAACTTATGCAAAGTTCTCAGCCAGAATCCTTATGAGTTTATGCTGATATTTTTAATCTAAGTTGTTGTTTTTTCATTTCGCTGCATCCAAAATCAAACCCCTGCTCTTGTTTTTCTAAGCACAGATATAACGACTCTTTGATTACTTTAAGTTTAAAATTGAGCACATCTTTAATAAAAGTAAGATATACTAATTGACCTTTACGAACAGCTGAGTTTTATATTCTTATTTGGGCCTTTCCAAACTTTATTCGCGATTTTTGAAGATTGACCATTAAAAGTGAACGTTTAAGGTAGATATATTTTGTTTCAAACTAGAAGACACGGAAGCTTAGTGGTTTTAGTCCTTTATGCTGAACTATGCAAAGTTATAAAAGACAAGTAAAGTGAGTAAAATACTTAATGACAAATTGGTATTTATATAAGCTTTTCAAACTATGCGTATGGAGTTTCAGGTGTGCCTTCTGTTTTTATAATTCAAGCGTGTCGTCGCCACGTAGAATGATGGCTCTTTCATAACTCTTGTCCTTTATTGACATTTATGACTGTACTTCGGCGAGGATATTAGAGACTTTTTTCAAATCAGAAGTGAATACTCGAAAAAGTATTTAAAGGTGCCAAAAGGTACAGTAACAATGGAAAACTTGAAAAATCAAACGCAAATATATTCTACGATGAAAGAAAAAAATCTGCACCCGTTCTCTATTTTGCAAAAATACAAGTTATGAAATTGTGAGCCTTTCGAACATTCTGAACTCATCTCTTTTGTTAGAGACAGAAAAATCACAAATTATTTTTAGTTTAAGTTAGTGTGTGGCTACATTACAAGGAGTCTTTTACATGATTCCTATAATTCTTATCCTGTATTTTACGGATATTCTCTTATGGGTATTGTTTTTTAATCTCAACAATATATTAAATCTTACGGGCAATGCGTTTACACTCATCAATTTTCCTTAGATGGTTCTACTACTTTATTTTTACCAATGTGTATTGGTCACCATTCGTGCTAAGTCGCAATTTTCCTTTGGTATCACTTGACCAAATGTGAAAGAGGTCATAAGGGAAAATATTTTCTCTAAGAATGGGGTAATTACCACTAACTTTATCTCCTCTCTAACAGAGATCATACTTCTTTACTGCTTGTTCAACCCGGCAGTATATATTTCCTAAAACACTATATTGTCTTAAATTAGTTAAGGTTTTGACAGCTCCCATCTGTGCCCCAAAAAAAGGACTGGAATGCAGGAAACGGGTGTCTCCACTAACTAGTTTTTTTTATAAATTGATCTTAAATTGACGTCTTTTTTCTCGTCAGAGTCATCCAGTGTATACAAGAAGCCATTCAAGGGAACCAAATTGAGATCTCCTTTTCCTAAGAAAAATGGGATTTCCTTTCTTTCCTAAATTCGAAATTTCTGGTTCTGAGCTCTACACAAAATGCCAAATCTTGGAAATATTTGTGTATCCTACTTTTTTTAGGAGCCATTTCAGTAATGTGCTGGCTTTCTTTGTCTAAATTTTTTAGCCTGGGAGACTCCAATTCAGGTTCATGATCATGAATACTCTGTGAGTATATGCATATGCAGCCTTTGCGCGCTGGGATATAATCGTTTTTCGTATCCCTATGGACGCAAACCGTTTTTGCTTCCTTAAGAGGTGGACGCAACCCTTTTTCATATCTTTAAGAGGTGGACACAACCTATTTTTGCATCCTTGAGAGGTTTCCTCTCAACCTCCCTCTGAAGTACATGACTCCCTGTCATGACATGTCCGTGACTTCTAGTCACACTAGGTCTACTCCTAACGGTTAACCTATATATACAAAACTACGGAATCTGGGCCCGTGCCTTCCAATAGTTCCCTAACCTTTGCTCAGAGGCCGCAGTACTTTCGGCAAACATTGCCCTAAAAATGTTCTTGGGGTTGGTTTATAAGTGCTGGAGCTAAACAATATTTTTCTTTGTGTCCTGTTTCACCACAGCGGATACAGGTTGGAGGTTTTTCACATTCTGATTGTCTATGTGGATCCCCGCAAGTCCAGTATTTTATGTGAGCGTTTTTTCTTTTACTAAATTTATTCCTGGAATAATTACCCCTAGTTGGTCTTGACAGGTTTATTCTAAAATAGCTAGACTTTCCACAGTTCAAACATTTTTTGGGGTTGTGATTATAATTTCATACATTTTGAAATTCTACTCTGGAGTTATCTCTTTCTTCTCCAGGGGAAGTCTTGTCTCCTGAGTCAACCACCGTTGCCCCCCAAAGACATGTCTGAGGAGTCCTATACATTTAATTAATCGATTCAAATCTCTTTTCCAGCGCTAATAATTCATCTTTTTCATCTGTTGCTTTAGTTTGATCATGAACTTTCCTTCCAATTGAAGGGAGCATACCACTTTTAAAAAGAGTAATAATTATATCATCTGCCCTTATACCAGGGGAAGTTTTTGCATACTCTAGAGCTTTTCTACTAATTCAGGAGTAAAATTGATGAACCAACTCAGATGGCCCTTGTTTCTCGGATAGGGGTTCTTGCAGTTTTTGTGCGGCTGGGTTTTCATGTAAAAAGGCTTCTTTTAGCAGTCTTTCTAATTGGTCTAAATCTCTGATTTTAGAAATGTCTAAGCTCGTCGCTACTCTTTGGATTTCTCCCCGTGTATAGTAAATAGCTTTATTAATCATAGCAATGTCATTTTTTCTAAACTCTATTCTATTTGTTTAAGGTTTGTAATCCAAGAATGGATTTCATTTGGATATGTTAGTAACGAGATGGGAGGGGCCTGTTCTACAATAGATTTTGAAGCCTACTTGTGACAGTGGCATCGCTATATTGCCCTTCTAGGGCGTTTATTCTAGACTATGCTTGTTGTAGTGCAATTTCTAACTCTCTGATTTTGTTTTCATTTGAACTCATGATGGTTCTATCTTTATAAACTCTTAATGTGGGAAACGTTTTGAACCTTTAAATTGTTTTAAACTATACTAAAATCAGTTGGTTTATAAATTGCGTAAGAATTAGCTCAATATCTCGATTTAAATTAACCCTCAAGGCTAATAGTATGATAACACTTTTGAAGATCATTAACCTATGACACTAGTATTAAAAAAGATTTAAGCAAACCACAGATGATACGGACACTGGAACTTTTAACAAAGAGAAAGAAAAAGAGAAGAAAGAAAGAGTTCTAGGAGGGTAAAACTGTCTGAACTTCCTTTCAAGTCAAGTTATGTTGCTTAAATGAACACTTTTTCAATCTTTTCTGTCGCTGCTAGGCTTGACGATAATCGTCAGAAACTGAACACATACCTTCTTGATAGGAACCGAGAACCAAATTTTACCAAAATTTATAATTTTTATTAATCATCCCCCCCTTAAACGAAAGTTGCACCGAACTTGAGTACCGCTGACACTAGTTGTAAGATTGCGCCTACTTATCAGAGCTAAAAGGTAGAGTGTTGTTGCTGAGGCGTTGGCAACATCGGCACTCAGAATCTAGTGGCAACTGATGTTTATTATAAAAGGAAATGAAAGGAAAAATATTCTAATTCTAATTATTTTCAATACTTTTAAACCTCTTCTAGGTCTGTTGATCAATATTGTGTGGGTCTGCTGTTCAATCCAGGAATCTTTACCGAAAAAAGGATTAAGTTAAATCAAGGCTATCGAATACTTCTCATTGAAAGAGCTACACTCGAATAATTAGACAAGACTTGGGTATCAGTGTAATTAAAAATCTTTGCATCAAATTATTGTTTCTCGGAAACTAGGAATAATCTTTTTGTTAGATCTCAAAGTATTTGTGTAAACTAAACCAAGTTTTTAGGTTTATATCTTGAAAAGGAAGCTAATGCTCTTTGGAACTTTGATAAACTTCAACTTTTCTAGAGAAAATTGGATCTTGGAACGGAAGAGATTGAAATTCTTAATCTAGCAATTTAATTCCTTTTTCTTCCCTAGCCAATTTGTAAAACATAAGGGGCAACCTCAATATAATATTAGCACTGGTTGAGAAATGCAAAAGGGGCTAAAAAGAGGAATAGAGTCCCTCTTTCGTATAACGTCAGAGAATACGCCAGGGGAGGAATATTGCATTGTCCTCTAGTTCGAATCTTCTTATATATATATATATATATATATATATATATATATATATATATATATATATATATAATATATATATATATATATATATATATATATATATATATATATATATATATATATATATATATATATATATATATATATTATATATATATATATATATATATATATATTATATATATATATATAATATATATATATATATATATATATATATATATATATATATATATATATATATATATATATATATATATATATATATATATATATATATTATATATATATATATATTAATATATATATATATATATATATATATATATATATATATTATATATATATATATATTAATATTATATATATATATAATATATATATTATATATATATATTATATATATATATATATATATATATATATATATATATATATATATATATATATATATATTATATATATATATATATATATATATATATATAATATATATATATATATATAATATATATATATATATATATATATATATATATATATATATATATATATATATATATATATATATATATATTATATATATATATATATATATATAATATATATATATATATATATATATATATATATATATATATATATAAGATTTTAATAAACAATAGGTAAGTTAAACAGGTCTCTAAGCTGGAAGGAGGAGGCAAAAGCTCTATAATTTATTCTTTAAGGTTAAAGGGTTTATCTTGTACTTAAGTCTCAGGTTATTCACAAGTTTCAGTTTCTAAGATGAAACAAATTTTATTTTTATCTTAATCCTTAAGAATGCTGTATTTCATCTAGAGTGCCCACGTCTTTATATACTCTAACCGAATTATAAACCCAAATCACCAAAATATACTATTATGTCGTGCTTTGACTCCAGCACCAGTTTATGTCTCCTATATAGGTATTAAATTTATTTACTACTTAGCCAGAGCTAGTCCAGCCGACAGAAATCTTTCAGAAGTTTATTTCTTATCTCAGTTTTTTATTCTCAAACGGAAATTTAGACAGACAGCGGCAGCTTTATCCTAATTATAAGGAAAACACTTACTCATTCTTAGTTCCGAGGTAAAACTACCCCGATTTGTCTCTCATCCGTAAGTTATATTCATTTTGCTACTTGATCCACTTAGCCACCCTCCCCTGCTCATTTAGCCAATAGACAACTTTTTGTTAAAAATTGTTTTTTCCAATATTTCAAGGCATTGCGTTCTTCTTTGTGTTATACCAAAACTGGTCTAAATTAGGTCTTTAAATATTTATCACGGGTGCAAAAGTCGTTCGATAGTTGAACAAAGAAGTGTCACTACAAGATTAATGACTATTTATGCAGAGCGAAGTTATTTTTAAATTCAAGCTAATTTGAAATTGTCGCTTTATTTCGGATCTATTTAAGCAAAGGGAATTCCAAAATTAACTGAAATTGAGTTACCAAATTTACACAAAAATAAGGCCTCCTTACAAGCGAAAATAAAGATCAGTATTACAACATAAAACAAACAGGATGTATCTTATTTGTCAATCTGGCTGAAAACCATTTACTGCATCAGTTCCTCGCTCTATGCTCTAAAGTTTGGCTTTTCCCTAATTACTTCAGGAACAAAAATTCTAACACAAAGGTCTACGGAATGGGCTAAGAATCCTGTTTACAATTTTCAAAAATATAGGGATTAGTTGATGTGCATTGGCATTAAAGACTAAAATTGTTTGTACAAATGTTTCGAAAGCAATCCTTAAAAATCATTTTTGATTTCAGTGAAGTACTAGCAACACTTTAGCGTATAGATTGGGTGTAAAGGAGGTAAAACTTTCCCCTTGTAATACAGAATATTCCTGTTCGTTTTAAGTTGTAGTGTCACTGTTAATTCCATTAAAAAAACAAAAACTTGTCTTTTTATTGAATCAACAACTAAAACACAAATGAGACAGACAGATCGAACTACAGGCAGAACGACAAATTGGAACAAATTTAAATAGAATGAAATAGAACACATTTAGGAGATCAGCACGGCAGCCAATATTGAGGGGCTTTTTCTGGTGAATTTGAATCAATTTTCACAATTGTATCGTTGAAACGCCACTGAAGTTCTTTTTCAAAAAGTACGTCTTACCTAGAAACGAGATGAGAATACATATAATGTCATGAAAAATAGACGGAATATTTGCTGTCTTCTTTATGGTTTTTTTATTTGTCAAAAGCTGAAAAATAATAGTTTGAAGTACATTTAGACAATTTCTATTGTCAATTGCTAAAAAAAAACATTTTTTTCATGCTTAGTCTAAATAAAAGGTGGTGAGAGATTAATTTCTACTTTCCCCCCTCCATACTTCTTTCTGTATTTATCTGAAGGTTAATTGATAGTTAGAAGTTTGTGCATTAAAATTTAGTTTTTTAGGGGTCTGCTCCCTACCACTTCCCCTAACACAATGCACTGTGACTCCTCAAAAAAATATGGTGTGCATTTATACATCACTAAGGGCGTAGTTTCATGAAAAATCAACTAAATCAACTTATTAAACGAAACATTAAGATGAATTTTCATATTAAGCAATATCTTGAATGGATTATGTGACTTTCAAGAAACAAATGCACCGTCGTGTTGCAATACTTCCTCTGCAACTGGGAAATATTAAATAAAGTTTCTTGATACTTCTAAATCGATTGGCTATCTCATATTTTTCAATTGATAACGTTTAGCTCCTCTTTGGGGCAAAATCGTAGTTTGGTGCCAAAAAACGGCAACAAGACACCTTCCCTTGGCACAATATTTATTGGGCACAATAACAAGGCACTTTAAAAAACCGAGAACTTTTAATTTACTTTTGAGCGAGGTCTCTTCTAATTTTCAATGATCTTCGATTTGATAATATCACATCTGGGAAAAAAAACAAAAACTAATAAATATGCATCGACGATCTTTCTTTTGGGGAAAAAAAGCAAAATTCTATATTTTTGAAAATAAGGGCTTGAAGCCTTTACGGTATAGCTCTAAGACACAGCGAATCTAGTAATGGGACTTTCACTAAGATCACTTGCTTTTTTGGGCAATTCTGACATAAAAAGCAGATTCTGCTAATGTATCAATTGTCATAAAAATTCTATCTTTAGAGTGTTGTGAACATTTTCCGAGTCACTTCTTACTTACAGTCCACAACCCCGAAATGTTTGATAAGATTTCCTTGTCATAAGCAATTGTGTTTGAAGCTTTTCATTTTGTTCAGTTGAAGTCGAGCATTGAAAGAAAGAGGGTGAATTTGAGAGCTGCATTGTAAGTCTGAAGACAGTTTTTCTTTTGTCTATTCTGTAAGTTTTTTAAATGTATAAAGACATAAGACATTTCAGTTAAATGGGGTGAATTGTCCTGTTATTAAAAAGATATATCAAATTGTCAATCCACGCTCATTTGTTGTTTGTTCAGCAATTTTGGTTAAAATGTTTTAATTGTTCTCGAGAAGAAAGATTGTTGAAAACAAGCAAAGATTGTTTTCAGTAAATTGAAAATTATGTTCTGGTATTCAGAGGGCATGGGGAAGAGCGTCAGCTCCAATCATGCTAGTTTCTGCTTGTTTTGAGTTTTACTCGGAGATATGTTGTAATTTCCGTTTATTTTTGGTTTCATATATTTATTGATGGCCGTTTCACAGCCTTCATACATACAGCGTGTTTTAATTTAATTTAATATTTCCCTCAACATTATTCGAAAATGTATCCTTAATATCATTAGCCTTAGTATTAACAATAGTAGTTGAAGTAGTAGGGGTAGTCTACACATAGTACCTTTTCGTTGGTCCAACATATCCCTCAACACGTACTGAAAGTTTCAACTTAATGCTCGATACTGTTCCTGAGATATAGCTTATAAGGCCATTTAATGACCTACATCTACATAGCCGAGTGTGTTTCAATTTAGTTCATTATTCTCTTCAATATTCCTTTAAAGTTTCACTGTAATATCTCTTATCATCAGCAGTACTAGTTGTAGTCGTAGTAGTAGCAGTTTTATCAGTAGCTGTCGTAGTAGTAGTAGCAATAGTAGTTGTAGTGGTAGTTGTAGTAACAGTAGCAGTAGTAGTGTTAGTAGTTGTATTAGTAAAAACATTTTTCATTTTGCCTAGTTCAACATCCCCCTTAACATATCCTAAAATTTTCAACTAATACCACAGACCAGTAGTGAGGGGGCAATACTAATACGGTAGCCCCTCGTGGTAGGCAAAACAACCAAGGTCACCCGCTCTTCCTCCTTCCCAATTTATTCATAGCCTTTCTTTTTACACCCTCCCAGGATCAGTAGCTGTCGTAGTAGTAGTAGCAGTAGTAGTTGTAGTGGTAGTTGTAGTAACAGTAGCAGTAGTAGTGTTAGTAGTTGTATTAGTAAAAACATTTTTCATTTTGCCTAGTTCAACATCCCCCTTAACATATCCTAAAATTTTCAACTAATACCACAGACAGTAGTGAGGGGGCAATACTAATACGGTAGCCCCTCGTGGTAGGCAAAACAACCAAGGTCGCCCGCTCTTCCTCCTTCCCAATTTATTCAAAGCCTCCCTTTTTACACCCTCCAGGAAGTTCTCATTTCCTTAAATCTTTCTTTATGACGTCCTCCCACCCCAGACGAGGACGACATGCTTTCCGTTTAGCCCTAAACGGTTGGCGTAAAAAGTTGGGCTTCATCCGCGTAACGTGCCCTAGCCATCTCAACCTTTCTTTCATTATAGCTCTAGAAAGTGGGATTGTGATTCTGAGGCTCATTTTAATTTTGTAACGATGTTAGAGGTTAAAGAAGATTTTTTTTTTGTTGTTGTTAAGTTTAGTGCATTAAAGGGGATGTCTAGGCATGTACAAGATTGTAATTTAATTAATAGGCTAATAAATATGCTTTTGAGAAGTAATTTAGATCAGCTAGCTGACATGATGATTCCAGAGAAGAGTTCTCTAGACAATAGTAGCTTCTAGTCTACATTGGGGTTCTGAGGTTTGGGGATTTGCTAAAGCAGCTAAGCTAGAAGTAGTTCAGTTAAGTTATTTTAAGAGAATTTTAGGCTTGAAGGATTCATTTAGTTCAGTGGTACTGAAAGGAGATTTGGAGCTTTTCACTTTAAGGAGTATTAGATTGGTTAGAAATGTGAAATTCAGGGATAAAATAATTTGTCTACCTAGAATTTGGCTTCTTAAGTCAGCTTATTTGGAGAGCTGGAAGGACGGTATACGTGATTCTTGGCCAAATTAGGTCAAGAAAATACTGTACCTTTATGTCCTTTCGGAAATGTGGAATGAAGGAAAAGGCCCAATGGGTGAAAGCGTGTCAGTATGGAAGGAAAGTCCAGCGAACCCTAAATGACCAAGAAATCGAAGAATGGCAAGCTCATAAGCCCCAATCTATGTCTTTGAGGTTTTATTCCCGAGCCAAAAACTGTTTCGGGAGGTGGTTTATTTTAAATTTGGGCTGAATAAAGAGGATTTGAAAAACTTTGTTGTTGGTAAGAGGGGATAGTTTGGATTTAGCTGGGAGAAGGATTTTTTTATGGAGAGTTTAGGCTGGCCCTTTTTTTGCCCTACGTTTGGATGTGTGAATGAGAACTTAATTTTGTATCCGTGTGTGAAGAGCTGTCTGAGTTGCGGAATGGATGTTTTGGACGAATGTTTGGCAGTGAATACTGGTAAATTGAGCGGATGGTTGATATATATATATGTATATATATAAGTGTATATATATCAGAGGCAACGCTGTATCGTTGCCTATAGTAAAGGCCATTCGGCTCCAATGTTTTATTATTATTTTTTTCCCCAGAGGCACTTCATATGGAAGGGTCCGTCGTAGAAACTTAAAAGGGGGCTCATTCAATTGGAAATCCAGAATTCTAGTGCCCTTTTAATAGTCAAAAATGATTGGAGGGCAACTAGCCCCCCCCCCCCCTTGGCCATCATTCCCCAAACACATCCAATCAAAATTTTTGAGATAGCCATTTTGTTCAGCGTAGTTGGATTTCCAAGTAGAAAATATATTTTTGAGGAGGAACACTCCCCCACAACACTCAGGGAAAGGGTTTTAAGTTATGCCCTGGGGGCATATAAGGTTTTTAAAGAAGGTGTCGTCGTAGAAACTTCAAAACAGGTTCATTGCGATTGTAAATTAAAGGGCTAGTGCCCTTTTTAATAGTCGAAAGTGATTGGAGTGCAACTAGCCCCCCCCCCCCCCACGCCCATCATTTCCCCAAAAACATCCATCAAAATTTTGAGATAGCCATTTTGTTCAGCGTAGTTGATTTCCAGATAGAAAATATGTTTTGAGGAGGACCCTCCCCCACAACCTTCAGGGCAATGGTTTTAAGTTATGCCCTGGGGGCATATAGGTTTTTATACAAGGCGTTTTCGTATAAACTTCAAAAAAATGCTCATTCGGTTGAAAATTCAAAGGGATAGTGCCCTTTTAAATAGTCGAAAGTGATTGGAGGGCAACAAGCCCCCCCCCCCCACACCCATCATTCCCCCAAACACATTCAATCAAAATTTTGAGACAGCCATTTTGTCCAGTGTAGTTGATTTTAAGATAGAAAATTTATTTTTGAGGAGGACAATCCCCCACAACCCTCAGGGCATGGGTTTTAAGTTATGCCCTGGGGGCATATAAGGTTTTTATAGAAGGCGTTTTCGTAGAAACTTCAACAAAGGCTCATTCGATTAGAAATTAATAGGACTAGTGCCCTTTTTAATAGGCGAAAGTGATTGGAGGGCAACTAGCCCCCCCCCTCCTACGCCCATCATTCCCCCAAACACATCCAATACAAATTTTGAGATAGCCATTTTGGTTCAGCGTAGTTGATTTCCAGATATGAAATACATTTTTGAGGAGGCCACTCCCCCACAACCCTCAGGGCAAGGGTTTTAAAGTTATGCCTGGGGGCATATAAAGTTTGTATAGAAGGCGTTGTCGTAGAAACTTCAAAAAAGGCTCATTCTATTGGAAATTCAAAGGGATAGTGCCCTTTTTAATAGTCAAAAGTGATTGGAGGGCAACTAGCCCCTCCCCACGCCCGTCATTCCCCCAAACCTTCAGACAGCCCCCCACGCCCATCATTCCCCCAAAACACATCGAATCAAAATTTTGAGATAGCCATTTTGCAGCGTAGTTGCTTTCCAGATAGAAAATATGTTTTTGAGGAGGACACTCCCCCATAACCCTCAGGGCAAGGGTTTTAAGTTGTGCCCTGGGGGCATATAAGGTTGTTCTAGAAGACGTTGTCCTAGAAACTTAAAAAAGGCTCATTCGATTGGAAATTCAAAGGTCTAGTGCCCTTTTCAATAGTCGAAAGTGATTGAAGGGGAACTAGCCCCCTTCCCCCATCCTTTCCCCAAACACATCCAAAAAGTTCACCCAGAGCTCAATAAGTGGGACGTATGAGCAAGCGGCCACAGCTATCACGAGCATATCTGTATCTACGGTTCGTATCATAACTTGTTGGTGACCAGGCAGGTAGCAGTAACGAACGTGGAGGATAATTTTCGTATCTGCCTCTTTATGATCACAAGGGACCAAATCGTCTCGAGCAGCTGACACCGACGGCACAACATCTAAATCCTCTGTGCTATAAACTTCTTTTCCCAACAAATTCATGCTTGCCAAGCGGTCTGCTAACAGGAAGCACAGATGCTCTTTGTTTTCTTCGGTACGGAGGATAGCAGCCCAGTTCCGAGGGATAAAATTCGATTCTCTTAGGCTGACTCGCTGTCCGAAACCTCTCCTGTCTCTTTCTCCTTTCTTCAAGATGCTTTTAATGTACATGTCGCATGTGACGTCGATGCGACTGACCGTCTGTAGTTGGCTATGAATGTACAGTAGAAAAACTGTGTCCGCATAATCGTTAAAAAATTTGCAGGAGCCGGGTGCAACCATATGAGTCGAGGCTGATCCATCGAACACTTTTGCACTGACTCGAGGAATAGTAGTTGGTATGTCCAGCAATGCTTCTAAATAAGTTGTACGGTCATAAATTTGCAGTTTTCCTAAGGGACCTGCTGTCGGACAGTGCAGGGGGAGTGTGCTGGTTCTCGTGCTTAGAAAAATCGTCCATGTCGACGTTACGAGACTGGCAGGCAATGAAGAATCTACCAAACAAAAGAAAAACTGTTTTCAGACTAGAAATCTCTTGTTTCGCCATTGACGGTTTCTTGGCTATCACACTTGTGAATAGTTGCAGGTTATCTTTCTTTATAACATCTGTGACTGGCGTGAAGCATGTTGTCAGTCGCTCTTCGGTAAACTTCTTATACTGGTCGAGTCCAATGTTTTATGCGTTCCTGTTGCTGTGTACTACCATACTGGGCATGATCTTCCCCGTTCAAGGGTAAGAAGCTCGTTTTCTGATTCAGAAAATGGATTGCCCCTTCCTTCAATGACTTGAAGAAAGTCCTGAACATGGCACATGAATCACATCTGTAATTTTGGTCTGTCCTCATGATGCTTCAAGTTTTCTTCAGAAGAAGGTTCGTGAAACATTCTTCATACTCCTCAACAGCCCTATGAACATCGGGACCTGATGTGATCCATCGAAGCATGGCATCTGGGTTTTCGGTGAGTCCAATCAAACCGGCTGTTCCTTTAATTTCCTTGTTCATCTGTTCATGTGCATGATCCATTGCCATAGAAGGAAAAGTATGTTTTGTCTTTCAAACTGTGAAGTTTCCTTTCATAAACTCACAAAATACAGCTGTATTTGGGTACTGAGCAATCATGTCTCGAACGTGCACCAACAGCCATCTGGCGTAGTTTGTGTGGTCCAGGGCGAACATCTACGGCAGAATCTTTCGCAGAGAATAGACATAAAGCATAAAATCTGCTTGGCGGATGGACCGTACAAACATCAGCAAATCAGTTCAATATTAATTAGAGTTGATCAGTAAGTAAACAGAGCGCTGGCTTTTTTTTAATTCACACCATTAATCGAAAGATAGCACCTCATTGTCGCTCTCTTCATTCTCAGTAACATACTCATCATATGCTCGGCGCCTAAGGATATGAAGGACTGAAGCAGTTACTTGGTGAGCGTAACCGGACCTAGTAACATGCGAAACTTTAAAAATGGCATCTGCACTTCCTGTCGTTGTGACATCAGCTTTGCCAAGTAGCTCGTCCTATTCAGATACTTTCATCCAGTCTCCTAGAACTTTCAGGATATTCATTTATATGCAGGCGACCGAAAACAACGATAAACGAATCTTTCGGATGTATTTCTGGAAAATTCCACTATATCAGTTTGGTCAGTGCATAGAGCGGCTGATCAGCTGTCAAACCTGGAGTCTGACCTGGGTTCAGATACGCAACTACTGTCTTAACCAAATTCATAGTAAGAAGTATCATCGCCACTGAATGCGCTTGATCCTCACCTCCCACCCCCCACCCCCAAGGGTGGTGGAACAATCCAAGCACTTTTCCCATTACTTCCCTTCATTTTCTATTTAATAACAAATATACTCACCAAATATCAAGCTGAAATAGGCAAAAAGAAACTTTTCTGCATTTTCCCCTTTGGGTGACTTTTACCCCTGTCCCCCCCCCCCGCTTAGGGTGGTCAAAAAATGAGCAGTTTTACACTATTTCCATTAGCTCTCAATTTTTCAATTGCCAAAGCAACAGAGCTCAAAGCCGGTTGTTTTCGCACATGAAGTTTTCCTGAAATGAGAGAGATTGTTGAGTCAATTGCATCAGCAAGTGTCTTTCGCAAAATAAAATTGGATAGGGCGAGGGCTATTTTTATGTCCACCTTAACATTTGGTGGTAGCCAGTCGGGTATATTGACTATCTCATGATTTATTTCCCCAACTAAATACAATGCACTAGTTATCGCCTTTCTAAGTATATTTGTTTTCTCAGTGTCTATTGTATATTTATAGTGATTGGCAGAACTCCTCAGTTCCTTATATGAATTTGGAGTCATCAATACAAATTGTATGTTGCTCGTATACTTTGATAAATTGTTGCTAGTGCTCAAAAATGTTCCATTAGCTTAAACACTGATTTGTCTAAATAAATAATGCAATACACAATTTTAATAGGATAATCCATAAAAAAGTGTATTTTTTGTAAAGTGTATTTTAAATTGTTAATGAAAAAAATATGTTTTATTCTATTTAATTGTTATTGCTGTTGCTGTTGCTGTTAGACACAGTAACACTGAAGGGAAAAATTGTTTATTAAATAGACAGATGCATTTTACAATTAGTTGTATTTTGCGATGAGCAGAATAGCCTAATATATATATATATATATATAATATATATATATATATATATATATATATATATATATATATATATATATATATATATATATATAATATATATATATATATATATATATATATATATATTATATATATATATATATATATATATATATATATATATATCTATATATATATAGATATATATATATATCATATATATTATATATATATATATATATATATATATATATATATATATATATATATATATATATCAATTTAAAACTCCATTCAGATCATTTCGTTGAGGACCATCAATGTCGGGCAAAATGATACTTCTAAGGAAAATAGTCAAAATCATAATCAAATGTCTTTAGAAAACCCGAAAAAAAAACTATTATATCATATGGCAGGAGTCCAATAATAGAATACAGACTATTGCACCAGACATAAAATTCATACAAGGACTTGTGTCCAAAATTATTGAACCAAACTCTTGGTTGCTTTTTGATGAATTTGCTGAATTCATTGAACAATGGTCTCAGAGATTCTACAATTGCTCACTGTGCTCCTTCACCACGAGAAAATTTTCGTAGCACTTGTTCTTTACAATCTCTTTCATTAGAGGAAATGTATGAGAACATTTGCTTTGAATTGAACTTACTATATCTTCTACAGGGTTTTTCGGGATCCAAGTTGTCTGATAATTCTAAGCAAACAAAGATATCTCGTTGCTTCAAAATTTCTGCTTTCGGCATACCATCAGGCTACAAATAAATCTTAGTGTTTTATTATACTGGATCTATATCAGAATACACCTGAAGATTTGCGTCTATTCACTGATATTTTTGACAATGAAATTACCGTATGTCTTCCAGTGCACAATAAAAAAGGTTATCACAATGTCAATTTTATGATTTAAACAATCTGACTCATAAGAAAACACAAACTGTATTAAAACCATGATAGACTGGCAATTATATGTTTGACTTTTTGAAAAGATTATAATCTTAAATAATTATTAAAGAGGATGAATATCCTTACCATCCGTGTACGAAAAGGCAGCATCCAGATCTGAGGGTACCCCTCGCCATCGACTTAGCTCTTTTGGATATCCTTCATCCATTAGTCCTCTTGTATCATCGTAACGCCAGTAGAGATTTTTGCTAAAAAGATGATAAAATACAATCCTTTGTTTACTTAAAGCTTATAATATCTGTTTCTGTTTTAAATTAATTTTAATATCTGGTTCTGTTGTAAAGTAATTTTTTTTATAGTAAAGTATTGTATACTCAAAATTACAATTAAAAAACAAAATATATGTCATTTCTATTCGTTATGGATTTTAATATTGCGCTCAGATTCCACTGGGAATATTGTTTAATTTAATAAATTTCAGAGACCGGTGATTCTTAACCTTGAACATTAAAAAAATAATAATAGGAAAACGACATAGTCTAAAAGAGAAAATTGCACGAACTTATGAGACTGAATTCAGTTTTTTTTTACTCCAATGGTTTTTCGACTTGAAAAGGCTATTCCACAGCTTAAAACTAAGGCATAGCTACAAAATAAAAACATGTAGGCCCATTAAAGTACCAGGACACAAAAAAATAAATCAGACTCTTTTAATTGGTTGAGTGAAAATTTACACAACCATATCCGTGTTCAAAAATCAGAAAAACTGTGAAGTCGATTTTTCATAATAAAGGACTCCCCATAGCGGGTGCCAAGTTTTGAAATAAGAAATATGTCTTAAAGTTAGAAGAAAATTAGAAAAAAATTCGAGCTCTAGAAACTGTAACTTTCCTGATTGCTATGGCAAAAGACAAATGCTACCGTAAATCTAACCTATGCATTAATATAGAAGTTTTCAAAATTATTCAAGATTAAACACTTCATATTATTAGTTAACTGACTTTTAGAAAGACTAATCAGGCTTTCCCATTTTGTTATATCTAGCCCTTTAGTTGACTATTGTCATTTCAAGATAATCCTTATTTCCCTCCGAAAGAAAACTATCACTTTTATTGCTTATTTTTAGATAATCCCAATAGTACAACTTTGCTCAATGGACCTATGAACATAACAGTTGCGCCACCCTATTGATTGTTGCAATGCTAAGCGACCATATATAGATAAATCGGGTTATACAACCATTTGGCTGGGATGTTTCTAAACAAGGAAAGTTTTCGCTTGTTTCCTTTTACTATTAAGTGTCGAAACAAAGCAGAGAATTTACGCAAAGAAAAATCTGAATAACTCTAAACCAACAAAAAGAAAAAATCGAAGAAAACCCTGGTTTTCAGTTATGAATAGCATGGGGCCAGGGTGAACAAGTGTTTTCATTATGATAGCCTTGCCACTTTTACTGACGCTTACATTCTTCATAAAGATATAGCTAATGCACATTACAGTCAAGACAAGCATAAAATACTAAAAAAAAAAGGGAAAAAATGATGAATAAATAAAGATGGAATCTATTACATACAATTAATAAGACAAGCCCTAAAGCCTACTAGTATCGGTAATTATAAGTAAAATAAAAAAAACATTGAAAGGAGGCATTTATCATTTTTGCGCAATATGGTCAACAATCGCTTTACGGAACACTTTCTTTATTAATATAAAGAAAGTGATGGAGCTAGATGGATGGAACTTTTGAATTGTTTGGAAATGATATTGATCTAATTCCGGAAATATTCATTTGCCTAGCTCTACTACTATCTGTGAAGTTGTAAAGAAAACTTGCTTTGTAAGTTTCATTTAGACCCACCCTTTTGTCTGCATTTAAGTTTTTCGTTTCTTCGGTAACAGTAATTTAGCCTTCATTAATCACAAGTCGTACTTTACAGTGTCAATAAATAATGGAAAATAATTGTTTTACTTTGGAAGGACGAAATACTTTTCCTTACTTAAGAAACGGCGTTTTAGCTGAGATATTTTAAATTGGCGCCTTTCTCAAACAAATTCTAAGGTGGGATAAAGAAAGTCATGACTAAATTTAAGCAATCAGTTATGTCAGTCCCTTCTGCAAATTTACTTGAGATTTTACTAAAAATTTTCGCTAGAAATTTAATGACGTTCTAGACCCTGGGCCAGAATAAATAAAGTTTGCCGATGAGCTAGGCTAATAAAACATGTTTGTTAGGTCGGGTACAATAGTGAATTAATAACAAACAAATAAAAAATAGATCTTGTTTTAATAATTAGCCTCCATGTCAATTTTACCTACCTTGAACGTTCTAATTGGATAAAAATATTTTACCTGAATAAATATAGCTTTCCATTCTTTGGCCAGACGAGAGCAGCATCTAGCTTCCTGATACCAGCTGGCAAACCAAAGTCTGTAATTGGATTCTTTTCCACTGTAAGATGATTCCCGTCTGAAACCCAATAATTCTGACCTGAAATTTGGATCATAAATTTATTTAATTTTTTTTTTCAAGTGGAGTCCCTACCAAATCTACGGTTATAGGGATCTCTGAGGGTAACCTCGCTCATTCTGATTACTTTCATTTAAAACCTATGAACTAGTACCTAGTAAAATTTACCAATCTTTAAGTCCTCTAAAGGGATTTCATCTCTATAGGAAAAAAAACTTTACCAGAATTACCAAAATCTTATTGAATGACCATGTGTTGCCTAAAATCTAAGTCTGGGTATATGTGAAGTAGGGAACCCGATCCAGTGCAAGCTATATCTAATGATGAAGGTATTCAAACAATCATTCCAGTAAGTCTCTTGCAAAACCAGCCTTGCTGTAAACCAGCACTGCTTTGACTCTTGTTTTAATGGATGTTGATTTAAATTAGCTAACATCAATATATAAATAGAATTTAGTAATCAGCATCGCTCTATCACGATAAAACATTTAATGAAACTACAAGGATTCACAACTTTTTGAAAAATCTACAAGGACTTTTTGAAAAATCTTCACCACAATATGTGCTCCAGGGTTGTATATAGGGCTCTTGCGATCAATAAGCATATAGTACATGAAGATTGCTCAGAAACCATTATTTGTGCCTATAGTCTTCTTATAACTTTCTGCCGTCACCACTGATATTCCAAAAAATTAGGACTAATTTTGCTATTGATTAAACAAAATAATACTTAAATAATAGCTAATTTTGAATTTCTCGTAAAGAATATTTTTTTTAATGGAGATATAATTTATTCACCAAAAAAATAAAAAGAAAAGCATGAAGCCCAGTAACGTGGGTTTGTATTACAACTCCAAAAAAAAACTTACATCCAGTTACATCAGTACATTCGGGTTCCAATTTCACAACAAAACAAAAAAAAGCATATAAAACATATTAAACAAGTAGAACTACTTGAAAAAAAAAATGATTAGATTTCATAAGCCTGCAGGCAATGGTGCCTCAACTACTCACGGAATCCGGACCTTTCAGCAATATCCCTAATAGAAGATGGCGTCTGAGACCACAGTACCGGAAGAATATGACGAGCAGAGAAGGCATACCTCGCAAACACTCTAATCGGCCTTCCATACATACCAACCTGTTTCATTAAATGCCCATGGACATCAGCAGCTGTCTCAAATATATGACGAATACACATTGGAGCAATATTATTAATAATATTATAAATTAGTTGAAGCTTATAAAATAAGCACAACCCTGAAAACGGTAAAATACGGACTCGCGGATAAATATTTCTAACTGAGGCAAGCCTGTCAATTCCATAAATAGCACGCACAGCTGAATTCGGGAGAACGCGCAAAGGTTTCAGGTGAACATAAAATGTTCCAGACCAAACAGAACAACAGTATAGTAAAAAGGATGGACTAATGAGAAATATACAAGATGCAAAACTTTCTGCGGAAACGGATTCTTTAGATTCCTCATCATACATTTATTCCTTGCTATTTTTGACGATATACACTGTATATACTCTGAAAAACTTAGTGTTTCATCAATTATTACGCCTAGGTATTTCACTGACTTCTGGCATCTTATTGTCGAGTCTCCTACTGTAAGCTCTTACAACCAGGGGTAATATGAAGGTGATCTGCCCCAGACAGCGAACCCCAGTTTGCTGTGATTTACCTTCAGCTTGTTTAGCCTTAGCCATTTCTCCACTTTTTCCAAATCATTGCTCAATGTCCCTAAAAGCTGAGCTTCGGTGCGCTCCGCAACTGAAAAATTCGTATCATCAGAAAACAGGACAAGATATTTCCTAGGTTTATACGTTTCGTCTCCATTTCCAACATTTGTTGCCAAATCACAGATTGCTTGATGGATGTCATTAATATACATTGAGAAGAAAAGAGGGTCGAGAAGGGACCCCTGGGGAACACCGCAACTAGCATGGTAATCACTTGATTTCACATCATTAAGTTGCACATACATAGATCGATGACTCAAATATGATGAATTAATTTAAGAGCATTTCATCTAATACCACTTTTGTCCAACTTTTTCCGAAGAATCACATTGTCCACTGTGTTGAATGCCTTCAAAATGTCTAGGAATATAGTCGCCACTTTCAACTTCCCATCCAAAGCACCATTAATCATAGATGTCAAATACTGAACCGCATGTTCCGTAGAACATCCTTTTCTGAAACCAAATTGGTTTGCATGAAAGAAATCCTTCCTCTCCAGGAACTCAGCCATTCATTTATATAAATTAACACTATTATTTTGCTTTTGAACCAAGTAGGATACAAATACGAATGAATACTTTTATATCTGTTTTTAAGGAAGGTAGGCTATCTATGCCTTAAAATTCTGGGCGTGCAGGTGGAAAATTCTTAACGAGAAAGATGCAGGAACAGACCAAGACCCCCTTACCAACCCAAAATTTTGGGACATAGTTTTTGCGTGTAGTCCCACGATTCAAGTGATATAAACTTTTAACAGCAGTACTTTCAACCAGTTTACACAAACAACAACTATGATTTGAAATTTGTACTACTGCTGGTGGCTCAACTATATACAAGTGGAGTTATAGGCATCTCATAAGTACAGGGTGTTTTTTCATATAAAATTACATCCAACTCATAAGAAAGTTGCTATTTTTATAATTAAAGTGGAAATAAGTTGAGAATGGTAAAGAGCTCTTGAATAAAATCTGTTAGACTTCCTTAGTTTTTTTCCCCCAGTTCACTGACTCAAGTGCAAGATAGTGATGACTTTAATACTTCTCCTCCCTAGGAAACTTCCCTGATGACGAAATGTATGATCTAATAATGTGTAAAGGAATTTACTTGAGCAAATAATACAAATACATGTCAAAATCTTGTGAAAAAAAGCTGTCACCAATTGAACTGTTTTAAAATTCACTTAACAGTAGTCAGTAAAGACCTGCTGAGGATGATTTTCCTAAAAATAAAATAAAAAATATAGAAAAGGGAAACGGAGGGTATAAAAACGATGGGGGCTATTGTAAATTATTTTTGGTAAATGATGCGTTTACATTGTTGTACGTTATTTAGAATAACCCGAATGAAGTCTATCAGGAATTTGGGTTATTATTCGTCTACTCCTTATCTGGTTATGGATCTATTTCTTAAAATCAGGAAGCAAAAAGTAGAGTTGATTATGGACATCGATCGACACCTATTTCTAGAGAGATAAATGAGGGGCGGCTTTTTTTCGGGATCGTATTCTGGAAATTGGTCCAACTGGATTTGCTGAGGAAAGGTTGGATGAAGTTTTCCTTGGTATGAATTCTCTCTGTTGGCCATTTATTACTACTCTTTTCAAAGTGGTAACTAAAAATGGCTTGGCAATCTTTCTGACACTAAATTTCCCGACATTACCAATACGTCGACGAGGAAAATGGACATTTTCTTACGCAGAGGAAAATGGATCTGAGGGATACTTTTTTTTAAATTGACGGGGAAATACCGGTAGAATATCATGACTCGTTAAAAGGTATTGTTTTCTCATGTATGAAAACATTGTTAACGAAGGACTCATTGACTTTAAATAATCTTTCATAAGTAGAGGAGGGGAGTATGCACTGGACACTTTCAAAACCAAAAGTTATAACCCAGATCCATATAAAAGAGAACATTATTGTGTACACCGTTCTGCCAAAATCAATAGTATCGAATTGTTTCAAGTCACAAAGAGCCATAAATTCCTTCGATTTAATCAAAACCCTATTGAAACTTTTATTGACAATTTTGTCAAAAATCAATCGAAAGCAAAAACAAAGGCTGAAAGTGAAATTTTTGACCTTGTCTTTAACAAGACCTTTGATACAATAAGTGAAAATGCTCGCAATCAAAGCCGTTGCGCCGTTGTTACCAACTCGAAGGAATGTACTCGAATTTTCGCCTGTCAGAACTTCACATCGTTCATTATCATGGACTCGACTTAAAATGTATGCAGAGTCCAATGGCTGAGGAAGAGACAACTTAAAGTTTATTAATGGGATAGGGTTTCTTTACTGTTGAAAGTTAAAGCTGGAAATTTACTTGATGATTTGGCTAATGATCAGAGCATTAGACCTTTGATTGACAATACAAACAGGAAAGAAGAGGTCTTTCCGTATTTGGTGAGACATCAGGCTCCAAATAACCTTTTGTATATAGAATCAGAGACGGGAAGTGACTTGATTTTGGATGGTGTGCTTGCAGGTCCCAATGTGTTCTGTGTTAAAACACATAACAAGGAAATCAAAAATGTTGTAAGTGGATAACAACACACTATGTAATGAACAATTTAGCCTTGAGTCCATACAGTGATTGTGTTAAAAGTAATTTTATCCCCATGGTGAAATTAATAGCTATTCACTCCTTGAAATTTGAAAATTAAACGAAGAAAATGAAAAAAAGAGCCATGTCAGCCAAATCCAACAAAGTCTATGTATCTAGGGTTGGTGTGAATGTGTTACTCCAGGAACAATATTCAAGATCAGATTGAGAAGAATTTGTGAAATTTAGACATATTCTTTGTCAAAAAAAAGTCGCAAAGAAAATAAAACAATGACAATAACAGCCAGTGAAAAAATTAAAAAACTATGCAAACATTTTGGTCAAGACCTCCGATTGACCATCCTTGGTGCAGAATAACCGGTGCATTATGGACACTTTTTCACAGGGTTGCGAATGACTTTTCAGTAAAACTCTTTTTTGCACATCCGATTCTACCAACATTAACTTCAGTATGTTAGCTTTATTTGAATTATTCATTACAAACTTGATACTCTTACCGGATTCTCATGGGAAGTGATCAAACAAAAAGCGGCAAAAGTGTCCATATACCTGGATTACCGGGATATAATGGACACTTGGCATGCCAAATTAAAACACAGATGTCCATTATACCCTGGGTTGCTAAAGTTAGAAATAGACGAGTAAAAATCAGCAGTAAAAAGAGAATAAAAGAGAAGCATAAGAAATCAGAAAGGGAAGAATTGGTTGTTTATTAAAAATGTATTGAATATATATAATAACTAGGTATGCAGTGACAACTTAAGCAATATCCAGCTGTAGACTTTAATTCAGCTGAGCTGTAATTTAGGCTTTAATTTAGCTGTGGTACTTTAAGCAATCACGACTGCTTGATGTCAAATTGAAACAGGTTCACTTGAAAAACGAGCTGTTCTGCTTGTCACATAGTGCCAGCAAAATAGTGGAGGCCCTAAGTTGATTTTGATGCTTGCTCTGTCGAATGTAAAAATCTGATCTGTTCTCGTAAGCTTCAAGAAAGTCACAAGTCTTTTCAACGGAGTACCTCATATTTGTTCTCCTCCTGTGAAACTATCTTCCCAGTAGAGTAGGTTTGTATTTGCCCTATTTTTCCCTCTAAGACAAGCACATAGTCACCAGTTTTCACTTCTTCATAGTCAATGTCTCCAACAACATCTGCATACATGCTTTCATCATCTGAGTCACTTAGATGGAATTCTTCTTCCATTTCATCCTGACTACTCTCTATGGTGTCAAAACTTGAGGCATTTTTCCATTTTTTCTTACTAAGTTTTTCCTATTTACTTCTCACTTTTTTCTTTCCCTTAGCCTTTGCTGTTTGTTCAGCGAAGCCTTTAATCAGTTGATTTTTAACATGTGTGTCAGTGGCTATAATGCTCTTGGTCTTTTTGCGGCTGGTAATATTTTTTCTGGCACTTGCTTTGGGGGTTAGGAGAAATCTGTTCAAGGAAGATATTTGGACACACAGGCATTTCTTTTTGTAATTCTGAAGATGCACAAGAATATATGCTTCGCTTAGACAGATTTTTGCTTTCATGAGGATTAATGCTCGGAGTGGCAGGTTCTTAACGATCAGAGACATAGGAGCTCAAGGATTCGTCATTCGTAAAAATATCACAGTTGAAGGGATAGACTCCAGAAACTCTGAATCCAGACTGAATATTCTGCGGCGTGAAAGCCCGTGGAAAAGCAGTACCAATCACTTCTGCAATATTATCAATCTTGACGGGCTGACCAGGATGGTTCCTGGTCAGCCCAGGAATAGAGCTGCCGATGAAGCATCCATTCATCGGTAGCTCTATTGTAGTCAGCTTTTAGTGGTTCAAAGACAGATCTATCCAGGGTCTGAAGCTTGTGACTTATGTGTAGTGGGATGGTAAGTATTACAATTCCATTCAATTTAGTATATTCTACTGATTCCTGGCTGATGTGGCTCGAATGGTTGTCCATCATTATTAAGACTTTTGAGGCAAGACTACATTGTTTGTGCTTTTGAAAGTGTTTAAGAAATTCTGGAAAGGTTTCAGCAGTCATCCATCCACTTACATAAGCAGTACTTTTGTGCCAGTTGGGGCACCGTAAAGACCATAAAGGGGAGAGTCGCTACATCTTTAGCACTAACTGCACAACATAAT
>CM051267.1:25922472-26042472 GCA_027921565.1 Artemia sinica
GAAAGGTGTTCGTGAGAATACTGGTGAATTGGGTAGTATAAGTTCACCTAGTATTCTTGCCCACGCGTTAGGGATCCAATGGTGTGTAGAAAAAGAATATCTATAGAATAAACCAAGCTACACGATCAAAGGAATCCACTGTTTTAGCTGAAACTGTTGCCAAAGAGTAGATCACCTGTAATGGCATTATAACAGTCCGATACGGATTGAAACTGGACAAATTTTGGTACTTGTCTAGAATCCGATAAACACGCGAGAAGTGAATTTTCTTCAATGCTAATGAAATAAAACAAAATAAGAAGAAAATGTAATAGTTTAGAAATAAATTTGGGCTAAATATTTGCACATAATGTGGAGGGGCGGGCGTAAAACATAGAGTATATTCAATACATAGCCTAAGTCAACCTAAGCCAACCTAGGTACCTTTTATTACCCATAACCCCCCCCCAAAAAAAAAAAAAATCTAAAGTTTAAATACAGTTCCCGGAGTGAGAAACCCTTTGTTTTAAAGAGTCTAGGCATTATCCGGTAAAATGCCTATTTGATCTTCAATACAATTGCCATGTGTTTATCGAATTCTAGACAAGTACCCAAATTTGTAATACTAGAACAATAGACTTTAAATTCATTTCTAATTTATCCCAAAATTAGACACACAGCAATAGCAGTAATTGTGGTTGGATAGCTAGCTACCCCAGCAAACAAACGTGGTTTAGAAGTATTTTTCTGAAATTTTACCGTATAATACAAGAAAGTACGGTTTTTATCGTAACCATTAGACCCAAAAATTGGGGGGGGGGGTGTTGTAGCTATATTTTGGGAGGTTCAAAGACGATAAAATGTTGAAGTTCTTGGAAAATTAACACTTTTCTCAAAAACCCAATTTTTGCGACCTCTTCCCTGGCTTCCCTTGTTTGGATATGTTTTCAGCTTCAGCTCATTTGATCTAAAAATATATAATTTCATGCCACTACAGTCAGGAATTGTTTACTGAAGTTTGTGTTATGCATTACTATTAATGAATACACGCAGTTAACCCACATTCCTTGCTCAGTTCTCAGAATACAGGCCCCGTTCAAAGATCCTCGCTGAATTTGCCACCCATTATTATTAGGTCATGCATGTTGTGACCTGTGACCAGAGGCCCCTAGTGTTACGCTCATCAAGTTGGCTTAATATAAGAAGAACATTTCTACCAGTCTACAGCATATTTTATTAATCCATCATTGTCTTGTGCGGTTCAAATTATGTGAGAACTTACCAGAAAAAAACACCAATGCACTATCTCTTTTCCTTTCATACACAGCATCCACTGTCCTGATATCGGTAGGAAGAAGGAAAAACATTTGGTAAAATGGAACTGGATATCCTGGTTCAAGTTGATTTCGAGAACGTAGCCGCCACACATACTAGTAACAAAAATGATTTAGAAATTTAATCTTTTTAGGTAAGAAACAAACTTATTTAAATCATGAGGAAAAATAACTTATAGAAGCTAGTTTTTTTTCTAAGAAAGCAGGTCCTGATACGGATCTAAAGGTTTTTGTTTTAGCTTCGTTTATCCCCCATGTGCAAGTACTTTTTTACACTTTGAAGTTTAAAAATTGGAGAGATGACTCTTACTCAAAGTAGAAGGTCAGTCAAATGTAGATGAGTCAAAATCTAACGCATAGACAAAGAATAATACACCAACTGGCGAAGAGCCTCTAACAAATTCCGTATTGGGCCCAAAGGATATTCAGCATACTTACACTATGCAGGTAAGTCAAAGACCTGCTGAAAGACTTTATAGGACCCCTGGGAGATTTTGTATAGGTAAACAGGGTGTAAAGGAGTTGCTATTCCCACCAAAATATCGTATAGGGCTCTAGGAAATTCTAAACAAATACACCATGTGGCTAGGAACCCCCTAGAAATTTTATATATGGTCCTAAGAAACGTCTTAAAAGACAAGAAACGCTAGCAGCCCTTGCAAAAATCCTTGGAACTAAAATTCCTTTTTCGGAATTGCCCTTAGTTTATACTGACGTTGTACATTTGTCAATTATGTAGATTACGGATTAACTTGGTTTTGAAATTTACAGAAAACCCACAATAAGCATAGCTAATTTTACTTTAAATGTGACTTTAGAAAATGTAATGTTGTTTCATTTGTGAACCCTTACATTCTGACATCTCTAAAATTACTGAGAATTTAAGCAGAAAGAGTAAAAGTGTAAACGAATGGTTGTTTCTCTGTTCCAATTTTTTCCCCATATATTTCATTAATGTGGTTATCAAACCAATTGGCCATGAAAAAATGAATAAAAGAGCAAACACGAAATATGGAAATAAATGCCAATTAACACATTTTTGTCTGGATAAAATTCTAGTAACTTTGACTTTGACAAATCAAAGAAATAACGTGATTGATCAAACAAAATTTATTTTTCACCGGAAATTCGGGTACACATAATTGACTATCAGAGGCAACGCTATAGCGTTGCCTATAGTAAAGGCCATACGGCTCCAATGTTTTATTATTTATTTATTACTTATTTCCCCAGAGGCACTTCATATGGAAGGGGTCGTCTTAAAAACTCCAAAGGTGGCTCATTCGAATGGAAATCGAGAGTTCTAGTGCCCTTTTTAAGAGTCAAAAGGGATTTGAAGGCAACGAACACCCCTTCTACGCCTACCATTTCCCCAAACACATCCAATCAAAATTTTTATATAGCCATTTTGTTCTACGTAGTAGACTTCCAGATAGAATTTATGTTTTTGAGGAGGACACTCCCCCACAACCCTCAGGGCAAGGGCTGTAAGTTGTGCCCTGGGGGCATATAAGCTTTTTATAGAAAGCTTTGTCGTAAAAACTTCAAAAACGGCTCATTCGATTGGAAATTAAAAGGGCTAGTGCCCTTTTTAATAGTCGAAAGTGATTGGAGGGCAACTAACCCCCCTCTGATGCCCACCTTTTTCCAAAACACATCCAATCAAAATTTTGAGATAGCCATTTGGTTCAACGTGGTTGAAAATTCTGGAAATTAGGTCTTTGAGGATGACAATCCCCCACAGCCCTCAGGGTAAGAGTTGTACGTTATGCCTTTGGGGCATATAAGGTTTTTATAGGGAGTATTGTCGTGGAAACTTCAAAAAGGGCTCATTAGATTGGAAATTTAAATGGCTAGTGCCCTTTTTAATGGTCGAAAGTGATTGGAAGGCAACTAACACCCCTTCCACGCCCACCATTTCCCCAAACACATCCAATGAAATTTTGAGATAGCAATTTTGTTCAACGTAGTTGAAAGTTCTCTAAATTATATCTTTGAGAATAACACTTACCCCCCCCCATGGTCTTCAGGGCAAGGGTTAATAGTTATGCCATAAGGGCATATATGGTTCTTATGGAAGGAATGCTCGTATAAACTTCAGAGTTTATACGAGGGCTCATTTGATTGGAAATTGAAAGTTCTAGTTTAATTCTTAAGCGTTAAAAGATATTGGAGGGTAACCAGCTCCCCGCGCCCTTTTTTCCCAAATCTATCAAATAAAAATTTTGAGATAGCTATTTTGTTAAAAATAGTTCAAAGATCATATAACAAAAACTCAGGTGTCAACACAAACCCTCAGGGCCCTGTGACAGGCGTTGTAAGTTATGCCCTGGGTGCATATATGGTTCATATGGAAGGGATGCTCGTATAAACTTCAAAGAGGGGTCATTTGATTGGAAATTGAAAGCTCTAGTTCACTTTTTAAGAGTCAAAAAAGATTGAAGGGCATCTAGCCCCCCCCCTCCATGCCTTTTTTCTCAAACACATCTCATAAGAACTTTGAGACAGCCATTTTTTAAATAGTTCAAAGACCATATAACGAAAACTCCGGGGTCAACACAACCCCCCAGGGCCCGAAGGCAGGCGTTTTAAGTTATACCCTGGGGGAATATATGGTTCTTATGGAAGGGATGCACGTATAAAACTTCAGAGAGGGCTAATTTGATTTCAAATTTAAAGTTCTAGTTTAGTTTTTGAGAGTCAAAGGAGATTGGAGGGCAACAAGCCCCCCCCCACACCCCTTTTTTCTCGAATGCATCCGATAAAAATTTCGAGATAGCCACTAAGTTAAAAATTGTTTAAAAGTTAGATAAAAAAAACTCAGGTGCCGACACAACCCCCCAGGGCCCGGGGGCAAGCGTTGTAAGTTATGCCCTGGGGCATATATTGTTATTATGAAAGGGATAATCGTATAAACTTCAGAGAGGGCTCAGTTGATTGAAAATTAAAATTTCGAGTTCACTTTTTAATAGTCAAAAGAGATCCGAGGGCAACTAGCACCCCCCCCCCTCTCCACGCCTTCTTTCTCCAAACCGATCTGATTAAAATTTGAGATAGACATTTTTTTGAAATAAAATGGGTTGAAGGTCACATAAGAAAAACTCCGGTGTCAATTCAACCTCCAAGGGCCCGGGAGAAGGTGTTCTAAGTTAAGCCCTAAGGGCATGTATTGTTCTTATGAAAGGGATGCTCGTATAAGCTTCATAGAGATCTCATTTGATTGGAAATTGAGAAGTTCTATTTCACTTTTTAAGAGTCAAGAGATTTAAGGGCAACTAGCAATCCCCTCATCCCTTTTTCCCAAAACCATCCTCTAAAAATTTTGAGGTAGCCAGTTTTTTTAAAACTGTTCAAAAATTAGATAACAAAAACTCCGGTGTCAACACAACCCCCAGGGCCCAGGGGGTAGGCGTTATAAGTGTTTTCCTGGGGGCGTGTATGGTTTTTATGAAAGGGATGCTCGTAAAAACTTCAGGGAGGACATTTTTGATTGGAAATTGAAAGTTATAGTTTACTTTTTAAGAGTCAAAAGATATCCGAGAGCAACTAAACCAGGCCTCCCCAGCTACCCTTTTTTCCCCAAGCCAATCCGATATAATTTTTAACATAATTCATCGTCATTCATATAATTTTTTAGTCATTCATTCGATATAATTTTTATCAGTATTCATCGGTCATTCAGAGCGATAACATCAATTAGTTTAAAACAGTTAATACATAATACAGTGCGCAAGGACGGGAAGAAGTTAGCCACGCCCCCCAGTATAGCAGCGTCTCCGGATAAAGATTCATTTCTTTGACAACTGAAGAAGAGAGCGCTACAAAGCTGTGTCCCGGGCTAAAGCGGGACGCAACGAATAAACTCTACTGGCAGAGAATAAGGTAGGCAATCTTAAATATCTTGAATACGCAAGCAGAAATGGAGGGGAATCAGATTCAGCCACCTCAACTTCCGGATGCGTCAGATCCCGACGCTATTTCTCAGTTTATGCGTGAAATAAATTTCAAACTGGATTTGATCCCACAGCTCTCAAACAGCTTATCCGGTATAGAGGCAAAAATGAATAGTTTTAGTAAACAGCTAGATACAACAAAATCAGAAATTTCAAACGATCTAGCGGAAATGAGGAACAAACTCAGGGAGTCTACACTGAAAATTGACTCATTGGAGGCAGAAATAAAGCGTTATAACTTCGTGTTTTACAATTTCCCTGTGACTGGTCCGTCCCAGTCAAATTTGAAGGATGAGCTTTGCGAGTTTCTTAGCTGGTGCCTCCCGAACCTACAGCTTTCTCGGAGGGACATAAAGGATGCTTTCCGCCTGAGATCAGGCCCTGTAATAGTTAAGTGGCACGACTTGGAAATACGAAATGCGGTTCTCAGGAAAAGTTTTGTATTGAAACAGAACGGCGTAGGGGTTGCTCCGGACTACACTACGTATCAACGCGAGGCTAGAAAAAATTTAAAGCCAGTGCTGTCCCAAGCCCTAGTAAAAGGTCAAAATGCGCGGCTCAAAGGCGATAGGCTTATCATTGAAGGTAAAACGTACACATACGACCGTGAATGTCAAAAAATAAAAGAAATGACGGTAAGCCACCCAATTAGGGCCCCTAATCCAGCACAGAGTAACTCAGAGATCAGAGGTATAAATCCCGCTAATGTGAATGAAAATAATCAGAGTTCAGACCAGAATTGCCCTTCAGATCAGTCGGACTGTTCTGGTAATGAAAGTGACACGAACACGATAGTTGAAAGAAACAGCAACTTGCCGAAAACAATAGGAACAGGGAAAGGTCGTAAAAGTAGCGAGATTAGCCCCGTTGATAATACTTACAGTCGCACCGCTAGAAATGTACGGCAAAGAAATGAGGAGCCATTGACAAGCCGGGTTACTGAAGGGAATCGGCCACCAATTTACAGACAAAACACACGCCCGTTCAGGCAGCTACAAAAAAATCAGCCTTGGCAGTACAGGGGTATTAATAGGCCTAGGGGCGACGATTATTACCGGTTAGCTTTCCCCCCGAGTGATTACGGAGCCCAATAGCATCGACAAGGCCATACACAAACCCTGAAGTTTGTATCTTGGAATGTACAGGGTATAAAAAATAAGTTAAGTTCTGTGGAAAGTGATTTGTCAAATTTTGACTTTGTAGCATTAATAGAAACCTGGCATTGCCCTAGTGAAACTCCAAAAGTAAGAGGTTTTAATGTGGAAAGTGTATCGCGAGAGTTAGCTTCTAACAATCGTTATTTTGGAGGCATTGTAGTGTTGATAAAAGATGAGTCTTTCAAAAGTTATACAAAGCTGAAAAGTAAATCAGAAAATGTTATTTGGATTAGATTAGAATGTTGGGATGGACTGTGTATTGTAATAGGATCGATTTATATTCCGCCTCAAAATAGCTCGTACCGAAATGAAGATACGTGGAATTTGTTGGTAAAAGAATTAGATGAAAAAAGAGCTAATTTTGAAAATGATAGATTGATATTAATGGGTGATTTTAATGCTTATACTAGTGATGAAGTTGAATTAAAAGATGTGTTAATTCCAGGTATTCCGTCAGCAGTCCCAGCCGTCTACAGAATTCCCAGAGCTAGCAGGGATGAAAAAAGAAGAATAAATCAATGGGGTAGAAGGTTGCTGACACTATGCGCAGAATCGGGTTTGATGATTGGAAATGGAAGATTTGGAAAGGATAAAAATCGGGGTGAGTTTACCTGCGTATCTGGGGCTAAAGCAAGTTTAATTGATTATGTTTTGGTGGATTTTCGCTGGGATCCGACTTACCTTCATGTGGATGTGCTTAAGCTAGTAGGATCGGACCATCTACCGGTATTTTTAGAAATTAGATCAAGGAGTGCTCCCCAGATGAGGGATATTTCAAGTGAAAGTCGTATTTATAATAAAAATGTTAGATGTCAGATACCTATGGAATGGTGTACAGAGGAAAATGTTAAATTAAGTGAAGCGTTTTCAGAAGATGATGTAGCTATAAGGCTAAGTGATTTAGAGAAGATAAATAGCCATGATAGATTGATAGAAGAGTTCACGGAGATTTTACATGAAATAGCAGGCCCAGTTCTAGGAAATAAAGGAGGTTGTAAAGATATAGAATTTTTTGATGAGGAATGTAGAATAAAAAAATTAGAATTGATTAAAGAAATGGAGATTTTGAGGGAAGAGGAAATAGAGGAAAATAGGCTTCAACTAGTAACAAGGTTTAAAAATGTTCGCCGGGAGTATAAACGCCTTTTAAAACAGAAGAAGAGACTGGCTATTAAAAAAGGTAAGGAGGAGCTGATCCAGTTTTATGAAAAGAGTGATACGCGGTCTTTCTGGAGAAGATAAAAAAAGGGGCCTCCATAGCTCAGCCAAAAGTACCTGACCCGAAAACATGGCCTACATACTACAAGGACGCGGTTCATGAAGACTATTCGTTTGACTGCTGGTTCAGCGACGAATTATCGAATACAGAGAATGAGACCAGTTTCCCACTGAAATAACACGATTATGATCTGATAAAACCCGCATCGGAAGAAGAAATCGAAGAATGCATAAGCGCCATGGAAGGTGGATCAGCACCTGGTAGCGATGGAGTCCCAACAAAGATCTTGAAACAATTCCAACTTTTATTTATGCCCATCTTCTTGGCTATCTTCAACTCAGTTCTGGCTTCCGGAGAATGGCCATCGCCGTGGAAAAGATCCTTGATTTTGCCGCTATTCAAAAAGGGAGACCCAGCGGATCACAGTAATTATCGACCGATATCTTTAGTACCTAGTCTTAGCAAAATATTAGAAAGAATACTAGATTAGCTCATTGGTTAGAAAAATATAGGATTTTGAAGGAGGAGCAGGCAGGATTTCGGGATGGATATAATGCAATTGATAGGGTCTTAGTCCTACAGGCGCTTCTAGAGAAATATGCAAAAGGGAAGAATAGGTTGTACGTTGCATTTTTAGATCTAGAAAAGGCCTTCGACAGTATTGATAGGATTTTCCTGTGCTTAGAACTGTTAAAGGTAGGCTTACCTAGACTTTTCGTTAGGATACTAGCTGATATGTATAGAAACACATTTGGTATAGTTAAAGTTTTAGGGAAGGGATTATCGTCACCGTTTGAAATTAGAAAAGGAGTAAAACAGGGTAGTAGTATTTCGCCTAGGTTGTTCACGTTGTATATAAATGATATTGTTGACCATTTTAAAAAGGTATGGGCCCCTACAGTGTCGCTAGGGAACCTGACGTTATCTCTGTTGCTTTTTGCTGATGATGCGGTGTTGATAGGCAAGTCACCAGAGGAGCTCCAAATCTTATTGAGTATATTAGATTAATATTTAGATAGAAAAAAACTAGGGTTGAATATTAAAAAGACTGAGATTGTGGTTTTTAGAGGAATTCGTGTGAATAATGATGATCAAAAAGTAGAATTTTATTATAAAGGTGAAAAAGTAAAAGAGAGCGAAAATTTTAAATATTTGGGAGTAACACTTTCAGCAAAAGGAGGATGGAAAGAGCATGTAAAACAGATGATTAAGAGAGGGAAAGCAGTTTCAGCTGCCATTTTACGTAATTCAAGGCTTTCAAGTATAAAAGATCTAAAAATGCATAAATATGTTTTTAATTCTAAAGTTTTGCCTACTATCCATTACGGAGCTGAACTTTGGGGGCATGACCCGGCACCACAATTGGAATCAATTCAGCTGCAACACTTTAGAGATTAATTGGTCTTCACGTAACGAACCACAATCAGGCTATAAAAGGTGACCTAGGTATATTTTCGCTGAGAATGAGTAGATTAGCACAGATGATCCGGTACTGGCTAAAGGTTCTAAGTCTGTCAGAAGATAGGTTAGCAAAAGCAGCTTATGTGGAGATGCTACGGTCGAAACGTAAAAGATCGTGGCCGTATCAAATAAAAAATGTTTTAGATGGATTAGGATTATCATATATTTGGAATGAGGGGCTAGGTCCCTCAGATCAGGGTGAGTCGTTTTTGGCTATGATTGTAGAAAGAATAAAAGACCAGGAAGTCCAAATGTGGACCCAGGCAGTTAAAACATCTGAAACATTGAAGTTTTATTCCCATGTAAAAGAGATATTTGGATTCGAATATTATTTTAAACTAGGATTACCGGGGGAGACATTGAGGACTTGGTTTCGGATCCGAGCGAATTGCCTGCCACTAAAAAATAGAAAAAGAGTATTTGAAAGAAATAGGGTGGCCCCAGATGCAAATGCGGATTACTCTTGCCCCAGATGTAACCTAGGTATTGAGGGTGTCACCCATATTCTCACCGAGTGCCAGCAACTTTCTCTATTAAGGGAAAAGTATTTTGAGGGTGGTAACTTGGAGTTCCCGGGGATCCTGAAAACGACTGTAAAAAGGTCAATCAGGCAGTTATGTAAATATGTAAATGAAGCGTTGACATCAATGAGTGAAACTTGATATTTATGTTATTTTTCTTGTGGAGTGTAATTAAGAATACTGTTCTGTATGGCCTGTTTATTGGCTTATAATAAAATTGTTATTGTTGTCATAGCCAGTTCATTAAAAAGAGTTCAAAGGTAAGATAAGAAAAACTCCTGTGTCGACGCAACCCACCATGGCCCGGAGGCAGGCGTTGTAAGTTATGCTCTGGGGGTTTATATAATTTTTATGGAAGGGACGCTTGTATAAACTTCGGACAGGGTTCATTTGATTGAAAATTGAGAGTTCTCGTTCACTTTTTAAGAGTCAAAAGAGATTGTACTGCAACTAGCCCCCCTCCCCCTCCACGCCCTAAATGCATCAGATAAAAATTTTGAGATAGACATTTTCTTAAACATAGTTCAAAGTTCAGATAACAAAAACTCCGGTGTTGACACAGCCCCCCAGGGCCCGAGGGTAGGCTTTGTAAGTTATGCCCTGGGGGTATATATATGCCCTGGGGGCATATATGGTTGTTATGGGAGGGATGCTCATATTCAATCTCTCTATCAAATCATATCGAGAGAGTTTGAGCTCATCTGATATTGAGAGAGTTTTGAGAGTCATCTGATATTGAGAGAGTTTGAGCTCTGAGCTCTGAGATCGAGAGAGTTGAGAGTTTGAGAGTTTGAGTCTCAAACTGAGAGATTGACATCTAGAAAGATTCTCTCTCAAAGAGATTGAGAGATTGAGCCTCAAGCTCTCTCAATTGAGAGAGATTGAGCGATATTGAGAGAGATTGAGACTCAATCTATCTCAGTCTCTCTTAATCTCACTCAATCTCTCTCAATTGAGACTCAAAAGAGACTCAATTGAGTCTCTCAATTGAGAGAGCTTGAGCGATATTGAGAGAGATTGAGCGATATTGTGAGAGATTGAGACTCAATCTATCTCTCTCAATTGAAACTCAAAAGAGACTCAATTGAGTCTCTCAATTGAGAGAGCTTGAGCGATATTGAGTGATATTGAGAGGCTCATTTGATTGGAAATTGAAAGTTGTAATTCACTTTTTAAGAGTAAAAAGTGGTCGGAGGGCTGCTAGCCTCCCCCACACTCTTTTTTACCCCAGACACACTTAATATAGAAGGGGTTGTCGTATAAACTTCAAAGGGGGCCAAATTTTTTTTTTACTTTGATATTGTTACTTTGATACCAGTTTTGATACTTTGATGAAGATTTGATTTTTTTTTTCTTTTTAGAGTTTGATTTTGAAATAAGAAATTTTTTTAAACTTGAAACTTTTGCAATTGAAAACAAACACAAATTAATTTAAAAAAAAACTTTCCAAAAAAATGTTTGACACAGTAGGGTTTATACTTTTACAGTGAGAGAAGGAGGCGATACCCAAACTCTTGTTTGCAGTGATTTTTGTTCGTTTCAAGCTTGATTTGCATATTCAATTTAAGTTCCACTCGTTTTAAGATTTATTTATTCATTTACATTTATATCTACTGTATGTTTGTTTGCATTGATTGTTTATTTGATTTCGGTTCGTTTTGAGTTTCATTTATACTTCAAAAGCCAATTTTTTTTTTTTTAAGCTTGATTTTCATATTCAATTTAGGCATTACTCGCTTTAAGATCTATTTATTCACTTATATTCTAACTTGTTGTATGTTTTTTCCTATGATTGTTTATTTAATTTCTGTCCCTTTTGGGTTTCATTTATTCTTTAATAGTAATTTTTGGTCGTTTTGAGTTTGAATTTTAACAGGTATTTGTATCTGCTGAGCTTAAGTTTAAAATGGCCTTTACTTTTCTTTAAAAAACTTATTTTTCGGAAAGTTTTTTTTAATTAATTACCCTAAAAGCTTATTGTTACTCAATAGGTTGACGAGCTGACATGATGAGTGAAATCTCAGACGAAAAACTAAACTTTTGAAAACAGAAGAACTTCTTACAAGTGACTAGTTTGTTGTCATCTGATTATCTTTTTTTATCTAAACTAACATGCAGAAGTTCTGACTTGTTTTGACAGATGATTTTAGCACTTGTAAACACCAATATATGTTTTGACCTAATATTCAACGCTTCTTGCTCTTCTTTTCACCCAGACCCCAAAGAAAATAAAACTATTAAATCGAATAGTAGTGTTCAGTCCATAAGAATCGGCACAACATAGCGTAAGTAGGTTTCAATGTTTCAGCTAAAAATGGTTTATTTCCATCCAATTTTTATTAGATTTCAGAGTCAATGTATGTTTTTTCTACCATCTCCCTTTAAGAAAAGTAGTCAAAGTATACTCACACCACCCTTAAAAAGGAATAGCTCCCCTCGAAGCACAGAAACTGCATCATAACTCCCTTTGCATATGTCTGGGATTGTGGCTTTGGTCGTGATTTCGACAGTGCTTTTTATGGTCGGGAACAATGCTGTAAAACTTTCTGTTGTTACCTGTTGTGTCTTCTTTTTATGTTGATCTACGGTATCATAGTCACCATCATAACTTATCTCAGTTGCATCATCATAAGTTCGGATAGTGGTGGCTAAAGGAGTGGTTGCAGCCTCTGTAGCTGTGGTTCTTTCGGTCGTTGATGTCGTTGTAGTCCTAGCTGTAGATGTTGATACCGGTATATCACCTGGGAGTGATCGAGCAACTGCAATATAAATACTAATTTTCAACAGCTACTTCAAAATAACTATTGAATGATATGGATTACTATGGATTGTCATTAAAAAAATATCAAATGTTAGGACCATTGGCTCCAATTACCAGATTAATGCCATTTTTCTTTTTGTTTCTTTTGCTAAATTAAATTATTCCAGATCTGGGACTCCCTTTTTCGACCCCCCCCCTTTTTTTCTTCGTAATTTTGGTTTTCGGGGTTTAGCTCAATAAGTTTTTTTTTTCAAAAATGGAATATTTAGCTTGAACAGTAGTCACACAGTTAAGGTGACTCATCCCTGTTAAAAATGTATTTTCACGGTTGCCAGGTTTTGGGGCGGAGTATTTAGCACAAATCGGCGTAATCACTATACCAAAAATAGCCAAAACTAGCCAACAAATAGCGAACGCTATTATAAACCTATTATGCCCTATTATAGCGCTGTAATGGGTAAATCTGTTCTAGTGCTGGTCTAGGCTGTTCAATTGTCCTCCAGGGTTCTAGACGTTTACACCCCCCCCTCAGGTGATTGCATCCTGAAAATATCCTCCCACAGAAAATACTCCCGGAAAATACCCCTCGCGGAAAATACACCCCGTGAAAAATAAGGCTTTCCAAATTTGATAATTTTATTTGGGTTTGTTTTGTTAATTTCCGTAGTGGGAAGGATTTTTGGTACTTGTGTATTATGCGCCGCTTACTTAAGTCTACGCTGTGTAAAACTCAAGAACAAACCTTTTTTTTTCGTTAGTTCCTTCATTACTTTAGAAATAAATTTGGGCTATAGATTTGCACATTAGGGAAGGGGGGTAAGGTATAGCGGGTCTGCATGCAAAATGTGTTTGTTACAATTATTCTGCATATTAGATAGATAGATAGATAGATAAGAGTATTTTAAAGTAAAACATACGGCCACGAACTCAGTAAAATAACATAAATGAAAGGCGTAAATTACATAAACTTTGATCAGCGATCATCATAAAGCTCTTAAATGAAACACTACATTAACCTAATAATAGTACTTAATACTTAGAAATACGGTCATTGAAAAAAAAAAATACTTAATACTTGGAAAAAAACACTTAAATGAAACATTAAATGAACTTTATATTGGAATTTTTTTTTTGTAAAAAAATTTCCAGATACCTCGCTATTCTTCTGTAATTTTTTAGTAGCCATATACCTAGAAAGAATTGTTTTCTGACTTCAACCTGTCCGAAAACTTTCCCCTCCCCCCTTATGTGCAAACATACAGCCCAAATTATATATTTCCCATATATTCTGTCCCTTGTCTTTGTCTCTCACTAAGCCGAAAAAAACCAACGAAGAAACCGGTTTGTTCTCGAGTTTTACACAACATAAACTTGCGTGAGTGGCGCATAATACGCATATACCAAAACTCCTTCCCCCTACGGAAATTAAAAAATAAGACTCAAATAAAATTCGAAAATTTGGAAAGGCTTATTTTCCACGGGGGGAGGGGGGTATTTTTTGGAGGGTATTTACCGGTGGGATATTTTTCATGGGGGGTATTTTCTGCGGGGGGATAGTTTCCGCAGGGGGATATTTTCCGGGGTATATTTTCCGGAGGGGGATTGTCCACAGGGGGTATTTTTCAGTGGGTACTTGCCGGAGGGGGGTAAACACCGGCCACCGTCCTATAGGCATGATGGAGCACTTCAAACGCCTTTTGTAAATATACAAAATAGACTGGGTATTTTATACTTGGCTAAGTTCCTTTTGTAATGTCTTATGCGTCATAGATATAAAAATAATACGTTCACTCTTGGAGAAGGGGGAACAATGATGAAATTTATTCTTTTGAAATGTAGGCCTGCTCATAAATATGACGTCAATCATATGATTTTTCTTGTTAATCATTTGTTTCTTGTGTAATTTTACCTGCATCATAGACACTAAGAACGATAAAATCACTACTGTACTGAGGTGAATATGACGTATGTATGCTCCTCGAATGAATTCATAAATAAGACGTTAAGGCTCTTAATTATTTTTTTCGAAACTAAGGCTCTTAACGAATTTTCTTAAACTTTTGATCTATATAGATGGTTTTTTAGGCCAGAAAATACCAGGATGCCAATTTTCTCCAAAATATATGGGGTCATTTTCGAGAAAAAATACATACATGCCTGACTCCTAGATCCTTCTCCGTGATTGAATTTTTCAAACTAAAAAAGATCACTCTGTCTGCCTGGCTAATTTTGTTGTGATTCCATAGCATTCAGAAATCGAAGTTGCATTATTTTCGATAACTTTTGAATCTCAATTTGTAATAACGATGAGTTTCTTGTGTCTGGCATTTAGAAACAGCAAGTGGAGGCTCAGAAAAAAGGTATTAGGGTATTATGCGTTTAATTATCTTCATTGGGGACGGTAAACGGTCTACATACTCTTATTTTCAAGGAATGGTGATGAAGGCTTGGGGTGGGGTATCAAAAAATTAAAATGGGACAACCATAGTCCAAGACACATTATAATTATATTGTGATCCAAGACTCCAGAGAAGCTAAATGACCAAATAGAAATAACAAACATGATTTTTGAGGGGTTTCCATTGAATTATATTTCTAGCCCAAACGTAGCGAGATTTGAAACTTTATAGCCCAAAAACCCACCTCGTGGGTGTTTAGTCACTTGTGCTGCGAAGGTGAAAATTTCATAGCCCAATTGGCGGGAAACAGCCCAACCTGGCAAAACATCACCAGATTTAACTGAAATTTTACCGGGGTGAGAGAGAGGATTAATTCTTACATTATGGATTACGCGTAGCCTTACGTCAGACTCTGTGAGGGCTAGGATTGGCTGGTTCCCGTCTGTCGTACCATGGGTGATCTTTAACGTTTGTCTCGAGTACGGTTGCCACCAAGGTTACGTTTCGTACCATTTTAAGTACGTTTTTAAACTTATGTTACAGTAATGTTACGCTTTTGAATAATGGATAAAATGTTCATTTTCTGAGTAATCTATTTTTTCTTTTCCCGTGAAAAAATTATGTTGTTTTAGTTTAAATACAGTGACATAAGTATCGACATTCTTTCACATCGCGGACATTTTATCACAATATCACTCAGTTATTAGTATGAGAAAGTACCCATTTCGCTTACTCGCATAGTAAGTAATAGTCAGGGCGCCAGATTCTGTAACGTGCACCCACCGATGCCGGAAGGTACAAAAATGCTGAGGATGGATCCTAAGGTAGTCAACCATGCTCAAAACAAATATCGTAGGGCGCATGTTCACCATTGGGGCGTTTCTCAGATATAGGCCAAAAACGCCAAATTTAGCCTATAACTAAGTGTAACGATTCAGGATTTGTTGCGAGTTATTGAATTGAGGAATCTGGCGTAATATTATATCAATCGAAAGAGGAGATCTGGATCTACAAGAATCTGTTTTTTAAATTGAAATACAAAATTCTTTTTTTCTCTATTTACTGCAGTTTCAAAATAAGTGCTGTAAAATTCGACCAATATCTCAAAGATAGGCTAAAAACTTGAAATTTCTTCAAGGTAAAAAACTGTTTTTTCATATTAAAAGAGAAAGTTCATTCAGTTCCGTACAATCTGAGGTAAAAAAAATATAAATTATTATTATTTTTAAAAGGTCTGCGAATTATTTTTGTAGTGTCACTGAAATGATCACTAGCCGTATTGTGAAAATGGACATAATTTATTTTTTCTTCAAAGGGTATGGATACTTCAAACTTTCCAACTGTCTAAAATTTTTACCTTTTACTTAAAAATAAAATAGGTCTAAAAAAAATGTTGACTAAAAATAGTGTTTTTTTAGAATGGAAGAATATGTTTTCTGGTGTACTAAGGGGTCTGCAATTACCTTTTTGGGACCTGATTTGCCACTGATACGACTGAGCTATTTACTACATGAAAAAATTCTGCTTCATAGATGGATTCAGTCGGCACACTGGAGTTATCTTACTCGGCCTGCCCGTAAGATTGGGTAATAGTAACTGATTGGGGACCTGTTGTAATTAAAAGTAAAAGGTATCAAATGATACTTTCAAAAATATTCCTCATTTTCTTCTTCCGAGAATTCAAATGGGGCAAGGTCAGACTCCCTGTATGCCCTCCTCATTACACAGCAGGAGTATAAGCTGTAGCATCCTTTCATTTTTGAGCAGCTACAGTCTTTCCTACATCTTCCACTTTTGCATCTGCAGTAAGCTTCCAGGCTTGATGCTTCTTTACAGCTTGAGTTGACCGTATCTACTCCCACTTCAGCCATCTTCCATTCATGGTGGAGTGGATCTGGAATGCTTGGCCGAGCATGTACTGAAGACCAGATAATCCATGTAGCGAATATAGCTCTTCGTATGCATGGCTCGAAGGTGTCGTCAGAAGGTGGCAGTCTTCTCACATCTTGTTTCTGACACCAAATGTAAGCCCTTACACTGGCCAGTGAATTAAATCCGGCCTTTTTACCTTACATTTCAATGACCAGGGATTTTAATAGGTCGGAAAACTTCTATAAACTCGTCGACAGGAAGCTTCGCTCCTGCATCCTTGGTCCGCTCCATCACAGACAGCATTTTTGAGGCACAAGTGGGAGACGCCGCAGTGTTTAAGAAAGAAGCTTTCCCGAAGCACAAGAAAAAGTTCGTTGTGTCACATCCTGACAGACAGTTCACGAACGGTAACATAATCTGCTCCTCTTTGGACAAGTGGACTCCATCCGCTAGCTCGTGTACTGGGATAATGTAAGTCGGGAACTTCAAGGAAAGTTCACTCGGTCCTTCAGCTTGAAACTCTTCAAAAAAATAAACACAGGCTACTGGCACGTCTGTGTCGTTGGTATGCACAACGATGCTACAAGCGTAACGACTAGCGTACTTGGCATGTGTCATAAGGCGTAGGTCAGCCTCTTCGTGGCTGGAGGACGAGAATTCTTCGTAGTAACAGTGTTTTGGTAAAATTGGACTTCAGCCACGCTTGACCAGAGACACATTGAATCTCTCCTTGAACCTACCTGAGAGAAAAAGGTTGAATGCTTTCGGAATCTGATCACCCATCTCCTCCCAGGTTTCATACAAAATTTCGAAGAGCCGACTTTTAGACACTGAGCTTTCAAGTACGGCATCCCATTCTTCAATTGTGCTAAGAGTTGAAATCTGGAGGTTTTTCCCTTTCCCTCGTCGGAGTCTGCATGCTGATATCAAGGAGATCGACTCTCCGGTGTCCGTGAGCTTCCCAAACAGCCCGTTGTACCGATCTGCGACAATGTGGACTTCAGGAATACCCACTGGAAGATCATTCAGCAACGATAGAAGCAATCTTTCCGCGAAGGATTTGACTGTTTCAAACCTGGCAGGCCGATATGACCATATCTTGGACATTAGGTCAATGATGTGCACTGCAGCTGATGTTGTTTCGTTGTATTTCAAAGTCGCCGTGCGTAACTTTTTATGGGTAGGAGTAAACTTGATGAAACTTATATATTTGAAATCAGCATTAAAGTCTGATTCTTTTGATGTATCTATTGGTATCAAAATCCCGTTTTCTAGAGTTTTGGTTACCATTGAGCCGTGTCACTCCTTACTTACAGTTCGTTACCACGAACTGTTTGATTATCAACAGCTGATATTGAAAAAGTATTTGGAACTGTTAAAATGAGCTAATTTTCGGTTATAACCAAGGCTATACCCAAGTATCGAGGAAGGGATGGGTTAGTTGAGCGGGAATTTTCGATTTTATGCTAGGCCTTTTCCAAGAATCATGATCACCATTTTGACATTATAACCCCCCTCCCCTTCTGTGGTCCCTCATATCGATCTTGAGACGTTATACACAGTGTTGAGACGTCTCACTTTTATAATAACTTTGGCAGATTTAGATGTTAATCTGTCTGTAGTAAAATTTTGGAAGTGTGTTGCCAATTTAAAAGATTGAGCTGACAATCCTTACGTACAATTTTTACGAATTTTATGCTTACATTGACGCGTTTACCTCATTCCAGTGTTGGAGCAGTGCGTCAGTTTTCTGAGTTAAAAACGATAAAGACCCCACTCCGCAATAGACTCAATCTGAAAACTGTTACTGATCTTATGCATGTCAGAAGAGCAATTCCTTACCCAAGTTCTAGGGAAATCCCGGATACCCTTGTAAGGAAAGCAAGAAAGTGGAAAAAGTAAACTCCCAAGTTAACCATGCTCCCAAATTGATTATATTTACTTCGCTGTATAAGTATCTAATATGTTGTGTCTTAGATCTAGATAAAAGGCAAGTTTTAAATTAAGTCCTAAACGATTATCTCTTTGAGTTGTTTAGCTATATTTTGCTAAATAGAAATAAAATCTTTGCTTGTCTTTTTCTTTAAAGTATCTTAATTTACATCCAAATCAACGGCAAATTGAAAACAAGCTAAGGCAAACCTTGTCAGAACTTGAGCAAATGCACACTATGCATAATATACACGTGATTTGTTTCATTCCTCCACATTCCCCGGGATTTTTTGTTAAGGTGAAAGAAGATCAATTTAATAGTTTATTTTCATTTTTATTGCGCAAAACAAAGTGTCATTCAAAATTGTTCGAGAAAAAAGGCAAAATTACACCAGAATCAACTCGATTTTTTTATTGAATAGTTGTTTGTGCTGTAAAAGCAAAAATTTTCCAATTCATTAATATCTAGAAAGGTGGAGTGGTGGTTTTCAAATATATTAATTAAGAGACAAAAATGGTGCCTTTTAAAATTTGGAGGGATGCTTTTTAATGAGATTACATAAAAACACATTTTTCAAATTATACAGGCAACATCCCCCCCCCTTTAAGTGCAACTCTTGATAGTGAAATAAAGGCCCCCTGCCTTGAAAAGAGACTTTCCTATCAAAATGTTTTGTCTGGTGTTAACCCCGGTCTTGAGACAAATATTATTTTTATAGTCTTGTTCACAGTATAAGGATATATTTCCTTTACTGTGGTCTTGCTATACCATTTATATGGGTTATTTGATTGAGTAGAGTTTGGTTACAAGGAGATTCCTGTGTTATCTGAGATATCTTTCCTGGGTGAAAGAAGATTTTTTCAAATGGTTTATGAGCTTGCTGACGGTGGTCCTTAAGATGGCACCTCGGTCCAATTAATGGGGCACAAACATACCGTTGAAAATACACTTGTCGTATCCCTTCTGATTGTGGGAAATCAGCAAGGACAGAACACGTGGAATCCTTAGCGTGTTAGAGTGGATTGCGACACTGTAGTTCCAGACGACCCATATTAGTGGCGTCGGGAATGACCCTGGCAGCCAATTAGGTTTACGAATACTGAGAGCACAATAGTCCACGAGAGACTTTGGACCGTTCGAACATGATTCCACACCGTAGCGCCATCAGTAGTCCAACTGGTGGCGCTATTCCACGTACCCAGGTGGCCCTCATGGAGTGAAAATAGCTAGCGGATACCTGTTTTCCTTAGATCTCAGAAATTTTTGATGAGATTCTCGCGTGTTACCCAGCTAATACAACAGTACCAGTTTTAGTCCAAGTGTCAATATGTAGGTTGTTTCATGTACGCAAAACAGATAGAAGGGGAGGGGTATTGAAGGCCCATTCTAGAGGAGATTTTAATAATACCAAGTTTTAGCAGGTACTAATTCGAGCCAATCATAATTTTTCCAAGATTTTTCAACCAATAAGAAAATTCTAAGAAAATATGATTGGCTTAAAATATAGGAGACAACATTTTGGTATTTTTAAACTATCATTGGGATCGGGACTTAAGATATTGTACACGTCAAATTGGAGGCAGTGTCAGAAGAGCAGAAGGTGTATTCCTTCTGCAGAATATGTGTTTTTCTCTACTATTTTCCTATTTTGTCTTGGCTTCTTTTCTGTAGTCTGGGAGCCAAAGTTAAAAATCTGATCCGAGGAGTACAAGTGATCTGAGAGTGGTTTAGGACTAAATTGACCATACTGATTACGAATATCTCGGGAATATAAGTGCCAAAGGTGTGCTTGGTGGTTCTCCGTAATTAAGTTCGTTATTTTTCTGTTTTACCGAGACTAAGTCCTGCTTTCTATTATAAGATTGTAGTTGTCTCCTTTATACCTTGCCAAAAGATTAGGCGATGGTTAATTTACCATCAGAAAAAAATATTAGGTTTCGGATGCTGCTGGCCAAGCAAAATAGCTCAGCTTCAATATGCTTCAAATTCCTTTTATAAGCTTTTCCTTTTACATTTTATTAAGATACGATTCGTCGAATTTGATTTAATTACATTTATCTTAATCCGCACAAATAATACTTAAAAAACTTCTTGCGATTAGTTTTTTTAAATCAGCTATTATCAAGGAACGAGTAAGAAACATCGATGAGCTAAAAGGCAGCTTTAATTATACATAAATGAAATAGGTTTTCACTATTTTTTAAGATTTTATATCGCAAATCACACTTTCGGATTCCCACAGAGGAGCACTTTCCAATGCACATATTTCTACATTTACAATGGACTGCGACACGGCTTAAAGAAATTGGCCACTGTGACAATGAATTTGTCAGAGGAACAACCCCAAAAGCGTCACTGTATACCCATCCAAAATTTAGGGGAGCTAGAACTATTGGTTTACACTCCGTAGCCTGTAAACTGAATCACCACTGAAATACAACCCTAAGGATCTGATATTAAAAGCTATTTTCAGTGGGTGGAAGGTTTTTCAAGGATTTTTTTTTTCTATGGAATAAGTGCACTCGTAAGTCATTCAGAGAGAATTCTTTCCATACGCTGCTATTGTTGCTTTTCTTGCCACCTCCATTACATCCTCTACATAATTCAATGTATTGACGAGATCAATCTTGACTTTTCTCGTCAATTCCACCTTTTCACCAGCAAGACCATATTTTAGAGCCGCTTTCAAGAATGTCTTCTTATCCACAGAATATGCAAAGCTCGTAGTTTCAGTGCCACTAAGGCAGTGCAGAAGCCCATTGCTGTCAAAAGAGTCCTTTGGAAGGGATATAACCAGCTCATGCACAGGGAAAATTCTGTCAGGAAATTAGAGGAATAGTTCCTTCTTGTTGTACTCTTCCGTAGCTAACAGCGTAGAGGAGTGTTGAAAAAGTATCACCAGAATATCGGTGTCATTGACCCGAACAATGAAAGAAGAACTTCCATTCCTAAAGTTGGAAGCAACACTGACTGTTAAACGCATGTCTGCTTCTTCATGTATGCTTGCAAGCTGAATACTAAGATGAGGTAAAGGTTCTAGGTATCCTTTGCTGGGCAATATTCCAACACGTCGACGATCAGGGAAGCCTCCAGCAAGAATTATGTTAAAGTTTCTACTTTTACTTCCAAGATTGGACGTAGATAACAGCGTAGAGGAGTGCTGCAAAAGTATCACCAGGATATCGGTGTAATTGGCCCGAATAATGACAGAAGGACTTCCATTCCTAAAGCTGGAAGCAACATGGACTGCTATACGCATGTCTGCTTCTTTATGTGTGCTTGAAGCTCAAGACTAAGATGAGATAAACGACCCAGGTATCCTTTTCTTGGCAATATTCCAACACGTCGACAATCAGGGAAATCTCCAGCATGTATTATGTCAAATTCCTACTTTTACTCAAATGATTGGACCAAAACTAATAAATAAAATCCACTAAGTTAGCTTTAAACGAAGAACTTCTAAGAATTGATTGCCATGAATCACCGAGTTTGATGTTGTTACTATATGGGGTACTGACCTTCAAACTCTGCTCGTCCCTTCGTCTATGGCAACCACTACGGTCTTTTAAGCACACCGGTGAGTCAGTTGGGTCCTTGATTCCATAAATACCATAATACCGGTCAGAAACCACATATCAGTTGGCATAGATTTTAAGGGAGCTGAGTAAAAATCTTGTTCATCCACCTTCTTGAAATTTCCGATAATGTCTCATCCCTTGACGTAGTCACAGTCCTTAAGAGCGACGTAAAGTCCAGAATGAGCGAAAGTCTCGAATCGACATGAAAAACTGGCAAGGAGCAGGCCTTAGAATCTAGGCAAGACAACGCTTCATTATGTTTATCAGATCGTATTTTCTTTCATGTTCTTAATCAGAATCCATCGGATTGCGCTTCTAACACTGCCGGGGAATACTGGAGTAGTTCATGCTGAAATACTTTTTTTTTAGTATGTCTGTTGATGACCCTGGAATTTTACCAACATTCAGCAGAACTTTTTAACTGCTTCTAGTTCTTCTACAGGGTTATCAAAACTAGGTTTCGTCTTTTAGGTCGGTTTTAAGCAGCTTTCCATGGTTTGAACCTTGATTTTCGAGAAAGCGTTAGAATTGCCTCTTAGATAAATCTCTACAGCATTCAAACCTATCTTTGCTGCTGAGACAATCCGCTCCGCTATTGCTGCATCCACAGTTTCAAAAGTGATCATATTCACCAATGACGGTTCATCATACCTTTAAGGATGTAGATGGTTTTCAAAAATACTAACTGCCTTGTCTACGGGGCTACTTTGGAAAATATTGTTGGAAAGTTCATTCACCCCATTCAGTCCTGCCACCGACTGAAGGGAAGAGGAAACCCTAGAGTAAAATGGCAACGTCAGTGTCTACTTGACAACTGTTGCTTTTTTTTTTAGAGCGATACCTCTTAATCCGCTTTTTTGCTTTGCTTCCATATTTAGTGAGGGTTTTAGCGCATGGTCTGGCGCGACACAATTCATTGAGCCAGGTGTCTTTTTCACGTTGAATAAACCGTCTTTAAATATTTAAATCATTTTCAGAGGATTACAGGCCATTTCTCTCACATATAGTGTGTCAAACACTCTGTACATTTGTAATGTCCAGATGCAGCCATATATGTGATCATTAAACTTTCTGCTTTGAGATGTCACTTCCAATCTCCTGATCTTTCTGCAATCAAAAAGCAATTTCTCAAGGTAGCTGTCAAAGTCATCTAAAGTCGATTGCAGATCACCCATTGCAGCTGTTACAGAAGGCCAATTATTATTCCAATCGATCTCTGAGAGCACCTACTTTACGTGATCCATCACTGCTGTATCTTTACCAAACACTAAACAATAATCTTCGAAAGCTTCAAAGTACATCCTGCACAAAGCTTCCGCGACGATTTGGTGCGCTCTTATACAGCAGTAGAAGAGTTTACCTGTCATAGCTTTTTTGGCAGACCCAGGCAATAAAATATTTGCTTTTTAAAAAAGCTCATCCAAGCCAGAACCTTTCATGAGATACCCTATGGCACCTAAACAGTTCATGGCGATGTGTATGCCCTTGAGCCTAGGAATGACTTTTCTGTATGTTTTTGGATCTTACGATCTCAAAGCAAGTAAAATCTCATAAATTGCTAAGTCACGTGTGATCACTGTGTATTCCTAATGAAGAGAAACAGCTGTTTGTTGTAATACTGAAACTGCTTTTGCGACAACTTCAGGGTTTGAAGGGGAGCTAGGGATTATTGGCAAAAATCCAATAGGTACCATGGAGCTTCTTTCATCATCTGTAAAATATTTGAAGTCTGGGAGTGTAAAGTCGTCTTGTAATTCCACTGCCAGGAGTTTGGTTGGCAAGCCATGACAGACTGCCCAAGATAGGAAAATGGGAGCGATGGAAACTCTTCCATGCCCTCGAATCATTTTGACCTTAAAAGAAGAAGGTTCTGTGCAGTGTTTTCTTTTCAAAGTCACTTTTCAAAGGGTGCTCTTCCAAAATCAGATTTTGACAATGCACGGTTTCTGTACCAAGAGCGCGATGGAACGACTGAAGCCGATTACGTACCAGCATCAATCAGGTCTCTGAAGGTTGGATGGCAATCATGGTAGTTACGTAGGATGACATGCCATCTACAGTTTGCTCCTAAAGTAGAAGCAAATCAATTAATTTGTTTGCTAGGAAGCAGTATTTTTATATGAAATATCTTTTTTTAACTTTCTTAATTGATTTCACTACCTTTCAAAGCCTGAGAACAGCTACCTTTTCAGTTACATCTTTATTCGTAAATTTTCAGCCACAAAATAAAACTTTTGTTGATAAATGCTCACTCTTATAAATTTTGAACTCTATTTGTTTCAAATTCTTTTCATCTTATAATTTAAAAAAACAAAAATCAAAGAGAAAATTTTGTCAAATATCCATTGATAAAGTTACATGGTCACTTTGATGCTTTCTCCTGGTTCTTCCATCCTAAACTTACCCTCTAGATTCACCCCTAATACACCCTCTTCTTTCTGTTCCCATTAGGACTCTTCTACCTCATACTTTAATGCTTACCTCAAAATCAAGGTTGTCCAGTGAAAAGTGAACAAAGTCTCCCGGGACAATTCCTTCTGGTATGTGGACGTTGTCAATTCTGTCTTGTTGTTCCTTAGCTTTCATAGATTCATTGGTGACAATGCGTTGAACTGTGCTGTAGCTGACTGTCATTGTCAGTCTGTTCCCCAGAGTTATAAAATTTTTGTTGCGAGTTTTATGGTACACATAAGCACCTAGGCTAGTATGTTTCAGCGTGTCTAGTTTTCCCACTTGAAATAGAATGTCTGGAGCCAAACTGATAACTGCCTCTTTCACAGCATCTGAGACATTATATCTCCCGCTAACATTATCTGGTGGATCCTCAACTCATCAAAAAGGAATGCAAGAATGCTGAACAACATTGCAGGGATCATAGAATCCACACACTCTGTAGTAATATCAATATTTTTTTAATAGTAATATCAATACCTTTAACCTTTTCATTGTGTGGAAAAATTCACTTTTAGTTTTGTTTTCGAAAATATCTTTAATTGAGTTTGAACAAAGCGGGGTTTCCCAGTCAAGACCATTGGCAAATGGTTGGCTACCCGTAGGACTCTGTGTTCCACTTTCAACTGTTTCATGGCCACTATTTGTGTGTCATCTTCATTGTCCCACACATATTCACTGGCAAATGATTCACTCTCGCTTTCTCCGTGAGATTCATTTGCTTCACAGTCTGTATCTAAGGTAGGACTCTCTATAAAAGCAACTGAATCATCTGCTTCTTTGACAAACTTTGAAACCTGACGGCTCAGGGCTCCAACAGATACTTTAGTCTTCAGATAGTAAAAGCACTGGTCTGTCTTTTTACTACAGCTCACTTCCAGTGGTTTTCCATACTTCACACTCAATTGCTTATTCAGTATCCTTACATCACGGGCCTTTATTTCAAGACCCGAACTAGCAAGTCCAGTGCTTAATTTCTGCCTTAGCTCTCTAAGCGAGTATATCCTTACTTCCTTAAGGCCGGTTTCAATTTCATCCACCACACTTTTCACAATAGCCTCTCTGATAGAAAAGTTAGTCTCTTCCTCAGCCTTCTTTTTAAAAAAGTTAAGTATGCATTTTTGGTGATATTTAGCACTCAACTGAATCAGATTTTTTTCTTTGGACCTTTCAAACACAGCAGGCATTTCTCGAAAAAGTCTTTCAGCATGCTGTGATAACTTCTGTTGCCTTTCTATTGTTTTAATTGCAAGATGATTCTCATTTTTATGCGTGGTACTTCCCTTTTTGCCACAAATGATAAAACAGTCCGTATATAAGAAACGTCCTTGCCAATGTTCTAGTGAGTCGTGCAGGGGTAGCTGGCATATTTGCATCCTTAAGACCTCCATGAAGATCACAAGAAAAAAACTTCTGCCTACAATTTCTGTGCCAAACAAGTCTTTTTTGTAAGAAGTTTGGTTGCTTACAGTCCTTTCTTAGAGCAACATACTTAACATTGCACTTACATCTGGTAAACAAAAGTTCCTGAACACGTTTCACATCACTCACAAAGTGAAGCTGTCCTCCTCCATCAGTCTAGCAGATTATATACTTTGTATAAATAATTTTCTTTCTTTTGGGGCTATATACCATCTAATTTTTTTCTGGCTAACAATTCCATGCTATCTTGCAAAATCAAGAACAAATTTAGTACCAATGGTAACCATAGAAAAACAATTTCAAAGATTACCTTATGATAGGTAATCCTGAATATAAATGACATATGATCCTGAATGTAACTTATATATAACTGGTATGAAGCCGTTCAGTTACTTATAAAGGGCAGCGGTTCATTTGGGAATTTGGTACCATCCATGGCCTTATCTTTCATTGTACCTCCCAAAGGTGGTGACTTGAGGAGTGATGGTAAATAATGAGAGTCCTGCCACATAAAAAAAAGAGAAAACTGCCAAGCATTGTTAGAGTGTACAGCCTTTGCTTCACTATGCTTAAAAATCCGTACCATCTAGCTCGTAAAAGTGGAAATCTCCTTACAGCCCCCCCTCCCACGTAGACACTCTTGTCCTTTGACCACAAAGCTGGCAAGACTTTTAGGCCACGTTACCGCAAAAATTTTTATGTATTGTAAATTTATATACCAAGGATTCCAGAAAGTTTAGGCAAAGTGATGAAAAGTGGTAAAGGTCTAGTAAAGCAGCCCTTATTTACAATACATTTAATTTATTTTTATTTTATTTTATTTCATTTTATTTTTTTTTTATTATTATATAAGCCTTATTTAACTTATTTTTTACCCTATATTATTCATCCAATTGAGCTGTAAAGTTGCACAGATACTGTCCAGTAGAAGCAGAATATAAAAAAATCACTTCTCACTGTATATCCTGGTTTTATTGGCCAGTACACATGCACCCTACTCTACATGGGCAGCTCTACTAGATCTTTACCACGAAAAGTTAGATACTTGTAAAGACAAACCTTTGAGGATCAAATAGTAAACTTGTTTAGCTATAATTCATACATCAACAGTAGCATGGTAGCGACATAACCATAACAAAGCCACTAGGAGTCGTGAAGCGTCATGCATTTATGGATGAATTAGTTGATTTTGAATTTTTTTCTTGATGGTAGTGTCGAAACTTTGACCTCATATTAAAGTATGGAGCGCACTTTGGTGGTCGCTATTCTCAAAATAAATGGAATCAGCGTGCTCGAAAATATCGTTTCCAAAGTCAGAACTCGTGTACCAAAATGTTATTACAAATGGTTATTTCACGAATTTTTCAACTTTGGCTCCCTGACTATATTAGCAATATACTTAGAATAAAGCAAATTGGTACTTTCGCATTAGATGGGCCTCTCTAAAATGTCAAGTTTGGTTAATGCTAATGAAATAAAATAAAATAGGATGACTATATAATAGTTTAGAAACAAATTGGGGCAATATATTTGCACATTAATGGGGAGGCAAAGCATTGCATATATTATATACGTAACCTAACCTAACCTAGGTAATCTTTTCCCCATCTAAACTCCAATAAACCACAGTTTAATATCGTATACGCAATTAAAACTAGGCTGGACAAAATATTTTTCTGAGCGGTGTCTTGAATCATCTTGTATAAAAATGTGTTTTTCAACGCCCGTTTGACTGTTGCATCTAGCATCTTTTATATGACTTCTTTAGAGAGGCCCGTCTAATGCGAAAAATCCAAAAAATTTAATATTAAAGCTTAAAATCACCTGTATTAAGCAATATTCTACTTTCAGAGTGAAGTATGATTAAAGCTATTATGTCTTAAGTAATAGCATCAAATATTTGAAATCAGTTAAAAGTCTGAGGTTTTCAAAAAATGAGTGTGAGGACGAGCCGTATAACCTAAAAAAACCATCATAATAGCAGGTTACAAAATTGCAGATAAAATCACGTTAATACATCAGATACCAAAGGAAGTGCCACTAAAAACTGTTTGAAATAAAATTCGTCGTATCCAAGTTGGTACTTTCGCATCAGATGGACCCCTCTAAAGAAGTCATATACGAGATGCTAGACGCTACAGTCAAACGGGCGTTGAAAAACCCGTTTTGATACAAGATGATTCAAGACACTGCTGAGAGGAATATTTTATCTAGCGTGATTTGAAATGCGTATACGGTATTATACTAGTAGTATAGCTATAATATAAGGTACGAGGGTGGTACCCATATAGCTATAACGATTCCAAGCAGAGTGTCTCCCCGTATAGCTATAATATAAGGTAGCAGAGTGTCTCCCACCAATACAAGCAGACAGTGTAATGACCGGATTCAACTACCGTGAAAATTCGTGCTGATCTCTGTTCAAAGTGCGTGATGTTTTCATGGTAGTGATTCGTTTCCTTTATACTATAGTAATTTCCTATCTGTCTGCTACCTTTTATTGTTAGGTGTGGTTGACTTATGTTTAACCTTGAACACGGATATAAAAACTCTGACAATCAGTTATTTCCACAGTCCAGAATTGGCATTTGAAATATAATGATGCATTCAAATAAAAGGAATATTGACGAAAGCTACACGCAAGAAGTAAGTTATTCTTTTATATTCTTAGTGGGTAAAGAAATTAATTCTAATAAAATTTATACAGACCCTATTATAGTTAACAGATTGTTAAATATTTTTTGAACCTGGATCTCCAGAGGCCGGTAAAGAGCAATATCAAAACAAGAAAAAAGTATGTAAACACTGCATTTAAATGGCTTACGAGCTTAGTATATGAGGTAAATCATACCTATTTTTTATTCCGGCCCAAAGTTCCCCACCCTCCACTATGCCACAATCGTCCACCCCCCCCCCTCCCTCCACTATGCCACAATCGTCCACCCCCTCCCTCCACCCCCTCCAAACCCCTCCCTCCAACCCCTCCTTCCAACCCCCCCCCCTCCAACTCCCCCCCCCTCCAACCCCCTCCCCCTCTCCAACCCCCCCCCCCCCAACATTTTTTTTAACTTTTTTTACTTCTCTTAGAATGTCATGAAACACACTTAAAACACAAAAAATTCACATTTAATATTTTCCAACTTCAAAATGGGAATGATATAGGTATGTGTGTCACAACTTTTACTATTAGAAAAATAATGTTTGTAGTGACCAATTTTTTTTTTCTAACAGTTTTTCAACTTTTTTTTCTGACAGTTTTTTTCTTACTTTTTTTCAACTTTTTTTACATCTCTAAATCATATCTTTTTTTCTGACAGTTTTTTTTAACTTTTTTTATGACAGTTTTTTTTAAACTTTTTTTTCAACTTTGAATGACACTTTTAATTTAAATTTTAAAAAACTTATTCTTGTGCATACTATTGATGAGGACTGATGGTTCTCTTTCAAGATTTTTTTCATGAAAAACAAACTTTTTTTCTCAGAGTTTTTTTTAACTTTTTTTCTGACAGTTTTTTTTACCTTTTTTCAACTTTTTTTTACATCTCTAAATCATATCTTTTTTTCTGACAGTTTTTTTTAACTTTTTTTTCTGAGTTTTTTCTTAAACTTTTTTTTCAACTTTTTTTTTACATCTCTAAATCATATCAGAAAAATAGAATGACACTTTAGAATGAAACTTATTCTTGTGCATACTATTGATGAGGACTGATGGTTCTCTTTCAAGATTTTTTTCATGAAAAACAAACTTTTTTTTAAGATTTTCCAGAGTTTCCCCTACCCATTAAGAAGATAAGAAGGGGTGAAGCGACTCCAGTGGTCAGTTCAAACAGACCGACGGTTATACAACATGGTCGTAGGTCGAATCCATTAATACAATCAACATTAACCGTAAACCGCCCAATAGCCAACTATCCAGCTGTCACATCCAGCATCCATAAAAATATGCTGCAACCATCCGGACCCATCAAACATCAGCCAACTGTCAACTGGTCAACTGCCACACTCAACATGCATGTACCAAGTACATCTACAGGGGGTATGGCTCAACCAGCTACCCTCGAATGGACTGATCGTCTCAGCCCTGATACACTCGAGGGTTTGTTGAGTGAGTTGGGGGATTCGACAGCACGTAACATCCCCGTCATTGAGCAAATTGGTGGAGGAAATGAAATCCCTGTAAAGCCCTCTGTCATACCCGATTTTAATTTAGTTGACTCTGCCTTGCGCAATGTATTTGTTTATAGGGCGGAGTTTGAGGATTCATTTAATTCACTAACATCAGGTAGCATCATAACGGATCCAGTAGAGATAGTACACTCCTATGTGGGCAAGATTCGAGCCCTTCTTGAAAGAGTGATTCGGGAGGGTGGTGGGAGGGATGGTATTAAGGCTGCCATCGCACAAAAAATAATTTATTTCAATGAAAAGGCGGATGAGGAGTACGAGCGTTATTTACGTACTGAAAAGCTACCACTTTATCCGGACCTGAATAATTTTGAGGGTGTTTTTATGGAATGGGTTGATAATATAGTAACACAATTGGATAATTATATTGAGTTGGGTAGTGGGTCGGTGGTTTTATTTATTGAGAGTTTGGATATTAATGTTGGTAAATTTAGAAAGAATTTAATTTTAAGAGGTGGGAGTGGGGTGGTGGGGGCAGAATATAATGAAGATTTCAAGGGGTGTAAAGGTGTACAACGATTTCGTTTCGATACAGGGCTTCAAAGCTTCAAATATGCATTTCTTGTGGCAGCTCACAAGCCTCTGCAAGAGGAAGCTACTAAGACACTGTTGGACAATTATGCAGTTAACGGGGCTCCAAATTTCCCTAAAGTAGATTTTAATTGTTTAAATGATCAATATCCAGTAACACTTAATGGGATAACTATTTTTGAGCGGGCTAATGCACATTTAAAAATTGGCGTTACTGTGCTACAATATGAAACAGAATTTGAGGGGGGTGAGCGCAAAAAGGGGGTTATATTTCCAGTAAGGGCTCCGTCAGTTGAATCAGTGGAACATTGGGTTTGGCTTCTTTACAAGCCAGCCAGTGATCCCGATTCAATTGGACATTTTTTTCCAATACCAAAAATAAATCTGGTTTTAAGTGAGGGTAAAAAGGGGAGGTGGGCATGTTTCTATTGTCCAACATGCCTTTCTAGATTCCGGTTAGAAATTAAGTTAAACAATCATATGAAGCATTTCAGGCGTCACGGATGTCAATCTGTGCAAACGGTTAGCAGTGACAGGGCCATCTTGCAATTTAAGAACTTTCAAAATTCACTCCAACAGAGTGACAAGGTGGCCTTAGACTGCGAAGTCGCACTCATAGATGTGTAAGATCCATTGAATTCAAATCTTGTTAAAAAACATGAGGTCATTGCAGTCTCTTATGCTCACGCACAAAGAGACTCGTGTAATTCCATGCAATTGGTAGAGGTAGTTGAGAGATTGGGTGGTGAGGAGTGTATGCTCTCAGCCGTGACAGCACTCATTAAAACAGCAAATAAATCGATATCACGACTGCGAAATACATCCTATCCAATGACTCTATCACCAGAGGACGAGTTGGCCATTAAAACTGAAAAAATACGTTGGGTTTGTAAGGGGGAATTTGTTGAGGGTAATGGGAAAGGGGGTAAGGGGAAAGGGGGTAAAGGGATGGTCCGCGACCACGATCATTTGGGCAACCTGATTGTATCGGGATTGAGCAATTTTCGTGGAGTGGCCCATCAATCATGTAATGTAAACGTTAGTCAGCAATTGTTTCTACCTGTTTATATACACAATTCCAGCTATGACATGAAATTATTTTACCGGCATTGGCACGATTGCAAGGAGGTGGAGTTGTAGATTGCTCATGGGTAGATGGTTCTTTTTCTTATAATATCATACCCAAGTCGTCTGAAAAGCTGCTGCTCTTAGAATTCAAATGGCAAATAATAGATAACGATAAATTGTGCGTGAATAAGATCCGTTTCTTAGACTCCTTTAGCTTCTTCCCCAAATCCCTAAGACAACTCATTGAAGTACAGAAATGTGAGGATTTTAATAGTTTCCTCCTCCTTAAGTAACACCTCCTTATACAGCAGCACTTTTCAGTCGGTGAAATGTATGATTTATTAACGTTTAAGGGCATATATCCGTATGACTACTACAACTCCACCGCGAGGCTTTCTGAGGAACAATTGCCGTCCATCACCTCATTCTACGATTCACTTTATGATCGTCAATGCACCACTGTCGACTATGAATTTGCCAAGAGGGTTTGGGCTAAGGGAGGGTGTAAAAATGGGTGGGATTATTGTAGATTATACCTGGAAAGTGATGTATTGATGTTTCTGGATATTGTGTGTAAGAACACGGTTAAAATCTATGGGGAATTTGGGTTGGATTTAGGTTATTATTTTTCCACTCCTCATTTGGTGATGGATTTAATTCTTAAAATCAGTAAAGAGGAAATAGGCTTGACCACCGACGTGGATCAGCATCTATTTGTAGAGACATCAATGAGGGGAGAGTATGCTTTTCATGGAGATCGTATCCTTGAAACTGATCCGACTGGACAAGACACCGGTGTAAAGTCGGATGCAGTTTCCTTAGATATGAACTCCCTCTATCCATCGGCAATTTCTCACTACTCTTTGCCGTGTGGAAATTATAAATGCTTAACGATCCTCGTGCTTCAGATTTCCCCAACATTGCCAATGTTGAGGAGAATGGACCACGGGGATGGTTTTTTGAAATCGATGGTGAAATAGCCGCGGAGCATCATGACTCGGTGAAGGATTTTGTTTTCCCGTGCATAAACAGAGCGGTGACTAGGGACTCTTTGAGTCCATACAATATTTCTAAGGTGGTGTGCACTGGACACCTTCAAAACAAAAACTTATCGCCTACCTTCATCCGAAAGAGAATATCGTTGTACATCACGTTCTTTTGCGGTGGCTGGTAGCCAACGGTTTCAACGTCACAAGGATACATAGAGCCCTCCAATTTGGTCAAAAACCCTATTTGAAAACGTTTATTGACAATTTTGTCGATAAACGTTCCGAAGCAAAAACGAAGGTTGAAAAGGAAGTTTTAAACTCATTTTGAACTCAGCCTTCGGTAAAATATGTGAGAGTGTACGCAATCGAAGTCATTGTGACGTTGTGACTGACCCAAAAGAATGTGCTCGAATCGTTGCCGATCCAAACTTCACATCATTCACCATCATAGATTCGAATATGGTCCTCTTAAATAGAAAAAAAGAAATGTAATTCTAAATAAAAATATTGCAGCTGGCAGCGCAATAACCGAAATATCAAAAAAACTCATGTTGTCATTCTATTACGATGTGTGTAGGTGCCAAATACCGGGGGAGGGAGAAGTTCAAGTATATTATGGGGATACTGATTCACTTTTGCTAAAAGTTAGAACTGCGAATTTATTGGAAGATTTGGAAAAAGGCGTGCACATTAGCTCTCGAATGGACTTTACCAATTGGGACGAGTCCATTTACCCGGAGTTAGTGAAGCGTTAGGCCCCAAATCAGTTATTAATGTTAAAATCAGAGACGGGAAGTGACTTCATTTCCAGTGGTGTGCTTGCAGGTCCGAAGGTGTACTGTGTGCAAACACACAACGAGGTAATCAAAAAAGTCTGCAAAGGGGTGCCTAGACACTACGTGAATAAAAATTTTGACGTGAATGTATACAGAAACTGTGTGGAAAATAGTATATTTCCAAGGGCGAAGGTCATGGCGATTCGCTCTTTAAAATTTAAAAACCACACAGTTTTAGTTGATAAAATAGCCATGTGTCCCGTGTCGGATAAAGTCTATGTGTGTGCAGATGGTGTGAAGGTGCTACCCCATGGACATTATTTAACTTCTGACCGAGGTGTGTGTCGAGATTATAGACATCGCCTCGGTCGGGAAAAAATTCAATAGTAAATGGTTGGGTGGTGGGATTTTTTTTTTTTTAATAGATTTTTTTTCAACTCAGCAGTGGTTTTTTTCACAACTCAGCAGTTTTTTCCCCATTTCAGTAGTTTTTCTTATAGCAAGGTTCAAGTGCAAGTTCAAGTTCTTTATTAATCAATAAAAAAAATTTTGACAAAACTATCAAATTAATTACCCACAGTGAGAATAAATCGTGTGTGGGTTTATATACACTCAACAATAAATAACTAATACTATCTCCAGATACCGTAATAAAAAGATTGCTCTTCAACTCTCCGTACGGTAACAACAAACAAAATCCGCAAAAAATCAAAGTAACCAAATAAATAAAATGAAATGCGGAGCATCCACCCCAAAAAATAAATCAAATTAATAATTACTAATTAAATGATTCATTAATCTAATTTTATTATTAACCAATGAATTATTCAAATCTATAAAACTATGAAATTTATTCCAATTATATATAATACTATGCCTTGGTGAAAAACGGGACCTTTCAGATTTTATTAAAGCCTGACGGACAACAGAACTGTCACGGGTCCAATATGTATGCAAAACCTGATTATCATCCTGAAAAAAATTATTATGCAAATAAAAATACTCAGGCAAAAGACCTTGAACGTGTTTTATCATATAAAGAACAGAATGGAAAGAAGAGAAAAGATCCAGTGGAAGGATATTTAAAATTTGACACATACTTTTTGTTGACGATTTACCAGGGTAAGAAAACGGGCTAGGCAGGAAATTTTTCAATAGACGCAGAGCTTTATTTTGTTGCCTCTGAAGAGGAAGTATATGAGTTTTAAAAGTATTCAAAAAATAATGGGACAGTAATTTATATATGAATGCACTAGAAAATGATAAAGAGATTTCAGGGCAAAAAACGGCAGAACAAATTTCAGATGATTCATCATACCAATATTTCTTGCCAGTTTCATTCGAAGATAAATTGCATGTCTTTTAAATGATAAACTTGAATCCAGTATTATCCCGAGATATTTAATGTCATCAACTCTTTCAATTTCAATGGGTAGGCTTTGAATATTAATCATCATAATTTCCGGTGCTGTTTTCCCAGTACGAGAAAAGATGATGAATTTTGTCTTAGTACAATTAATAGTCAATTTATTTCTCGAAAACCATAAGATAAGCCTCGACAGTGCTGATTCCAACCTAAGCTTCAAAGATCTAGAGTCAGGGCTGCTGACATTGCATGCCGTGTCATCGGCGAATAATATGTTAAGGCCAATATCATTGATGCTATTACTGATATCATTAACATAGATAAGAAATAGGAGTGGACCCAAAATAGAGCCTTGTGGGACTCCGACTGACTGAGATTGAGATACTGATGAGGAAGAAGTCTATGATGGTGAATGATGTGAAGTTTGGACAGGCAACGATTCGAGCACATTCTTTTGGGTCAGTCACAACGTCACAATGACTTCGATTGCGTACACTCTCACATATTTTACCGAAGGCTGAGTTCAAAATGAGTTTAAAATTTCCTTTTCAACCTTCGTTTTTGCTTCGGAACGTTTATCGACAAAAGTGTCAATAAACGTTTTCAAATAGGGTTTTTGATCAAATTGGAGGGCTCTATGTTTCCTTGTGACGTTGAAACCGTTGGCTACCATCCACCGCAAAAGAACGTGATGTACAACGATATTCTCTTTCGGATGGAGGTAGGCGATAAGTTTTTGTTTTGAAGGTGTCCAGTGCACACCACCTTAGAAATATTGTATGGACTCAAAGAGTCCCTAGTCACCGCTCTGTTTATGCACGGGAAAACAAAATACTTCACCGAGTCATGATGCTCCACGGGTATTTCACCATCGATTTCAAAAAACCATCCCCGCGGTCCATTTTCCTCAACATTGGCAATGTTGGGGAAATCTGAAGCACGAGGATCGTTAAGCATTTATAATTTCCACACGGCAAAGAGTAGTGAGACATTGCCGACGGATAGAGGGAGTTCATATCTAAGAAAACTGCATCCGACTTTACACCGGTGTCTTGTCCAGTCGGATCAGTTTCAAGGATACGATCTCAATGAAAAACATACCCTCCCCTCATTGATCTCTCTACAAATAGATGCTGATCCACGTCGGTGATCAAGCCTATTTCCTCTTTACTGATTTTAAGAATTAAATCCATCACCAAATGAGGAGTGGAAAAATAATAACCTAAATCCAACCCAAATTCCCTATAGATTTTATCCGTGTTCTTACACACAATATCCAGCAACGTCAATACATCACTTGCCAGGTATAATCTACAATAATCCCACCCATTTTTACACCCTCCCTTAACCCAGACCCTCTTGGCAAATTCATAGTCGACAGTGGTGCATTGACGATCATAAAGTGAATCGTAGAATGAGGTGATGGACGGCAATTGTTCCTCAGAAAAGTTTAAGAAAAAACTGTCTGAAAAAAAGTTAAAAAAAACTGTCAAAAAAAAGATGATTTAGAGATGTAAAAAAAGTTGAAAAAAGGTAAAAAACACTGTCAGAAAAAAAAGTTCAAAAAAACTGTCAAAAAAAAAGTGTTTTTCATGAAAAAAATCTTGAAAGAGAACCATCAGTCCTCATCAATAGTATGCACAAGAATAAGTTTTTTTAAATTGAAATTAAAAGTGTCATTCTATTTTTCTGATATGATTTAGAGGTGTAAAAAAAAGTTGAAAAAAAGTTTTAAAAAAACTGTCAGAAAAAAAAAGTTAAAAAAAACTGTCAGAAAAAAAAAGAAAAAAAAGATGATTTAGAGATGTAAAAAAAAGGTGAAAAAACTGTCAGAAAAATAAGTTAAAAAAAACTGTCGGAAAAAAAAATTGGTCACTACAAACATTATTTTTCTAATAGTAAAAGTTGTGACACACATATCTATATCATTCCCATTTTGAATTTGGAAAATATTAAATATGATTTTTTTTTGTTTTAAGTATGTTTCATGACATTCTAAGAGATATAAAAAAAGTTAAAAAAGGAAAAAAAAGTAAAAAAACAAAGTTGGGGCGGGGGGTTGGAGGAGGAGGGGGGGTGGATGGGGGTTGGAGGGGGTCGGAGGGGGGGGGGGGTTGGAGGGAGGTGTTGGAGGGAGGGGTTTGGAGGGGGTGGAGGGAGGGGGTGGACGATTGTGGCATAGTGGAGGGTGGGGAACTTTGGGCCGGAATAAAAAATAGGTATGATTTACCTCATATACTAAGCTCGCAAGCCATTTAAATGCAGTGTTTACATACTTTTTTCTTGCTTTGATATTGCTCTTTACCGACCTCTGGAGATCCAGGTTCAAAAAATATTTAACAATCTGTTAACTATAATAGGGTCTGTATAAATTTTATTAGAATCAATTTCTTTACCCACTAAGAATATAAAAGAATAACTTACTTCTTGCGTGTAGCTTTCGTCAATATTCCTTTTATTTGAATGCATCTTTATATTTCAAATGCCAATTTTGGACTGAGGAAATAACTGATTGTCAGAGTTTTTATATCCGTGTTCAAGGTTAAACATAAGTCAACCACACCTAACAATTAAAGGTAGCAGACAGATAGGAAATTACTATAGTATAAAGGAAACGAATCACTACCATGAAAATATCACGCACTTTGAACAGAGATCAGCACGAATTTTCACGGTAGTTGAATCCGGTCATTACACTGTCTGCTTGTATTGGCGGGAGACACTCTGCTACCTTATATTATAGCTATATGGGGAGACACTCTGCTTGGAATCGTTATAGCTATATGGGTACCACCCTCGTACCTTATATTATAGCTATACTACTTATACTGTGGTTTTTTGGAGTTTAGATGGGGGAAAAGGTAACTAGGTTAGGTTAGGTATTTAATATATGCTATGCTTTGCCTCGCACTCCCCCTAATGTGCAAATAAATAGCCCCAATTTGTTTCTAAACTATCATATAGTCATCCTTTTTTATTTTATTTCATTAGCATTAACCAAACTTGACATTCTAGAAAGGCCCATCTAATTCGAAAGTACTTCCAAGTTACTTACTGTAAAGTTGATACATGGCTAAAATATCGTCATATCCCAGCTGAAAGTTTTTCTGATGACCTTTGTAATATGGATACATAATTGAGCTTGTTACAGGAGAGTGAGATAGTCCCAGACTGTGTCCTATTTCGTGTACAGCAACGGTAAAGAAATCAACACCTAAAACAAAGTGACTATAGTCATATATTAATTAAAAAAACTTTTTCCACAAAATAAGTTTTTCAAAGAAAAGTAAAGAACTCCATTAAACAAAAATGAGCAAAAATAAAATCAAATAATCTACCAAGCTGGAAACTACCACAAATCAGCATCAATAAATAAATGAAACCCAAGATGAACAGAAATTTAAATAAATAACCGAGTCAAACTCAAAACGAGCAGAAATTAACATAAGTTGGGCGCAAAACCCCTATGAAAAAAAATACAAATTATTGTGCATTGTCAGTTTAATATACATATACTGATATTTAGTAATCAAAATGTTAAAATTATTTTATTTACTAAAGTTATGAAAGTAAAAACATTTATATTTTTTTCAGTAAAGTGCAAATTTTGTTCTGGCCTTGGGAGGGCATAGGGGTTTTGCGCCCAACTTATGTTAATTTCTGCTCGTTTTGAGTTTGACTCGGTTATTTATTTTAATTTCTGTTCATTTTGGGTTTCATTTAATTATCGATGCTGATTTGTGGTAGTTTCCAGCTTGGTAGATTATTTGACTTTATTTTTGCTCATTTTTTGTTTAATGGAGTTCTTTACTTTTCTTTGAAAAACTTATTTTGTGGAAAAATTTTTTTTTAATTAATTTCTGTTTGTTTTATATTGACATAATCTTTTCAGGGAAAAAGAAAATAACACTTTAAATCCTTTTGTTTTTTAATACTTTATAGTTTGGCCTGCTATTTGTATGCTGGAGAAAAATTATCAGGAATTTTTAACAACATACACCATTTTAAAAATCTGGACACAAATAGTACTATTTAACTTAGTTTTATACCTCCTCTTGCTGACCTGAAATGGAAAACTTGATACCATTCGCAAAAAAATCTGTTTACTTTCTTTGATAGCTTTGATACACTTACACTATTTTGATTTGGTTAAATTTTAAGAGCAGAAGTAGTCTCGAAAGTTTGAACATAATACCCTCAGTCGTTCTTGGGATACTGCTGAGATGCATTATTGGGAATTAGCATTATCACATTGTATTTTGATTTAATCTTGAGGCAACATTTAGTTTTTAAACATAATGGGCAAATGGGAGGGTGGGAGTGGAAGGGGTATTAGTTGCCCTCCAATCACTTTCGACTGTTAAAAAGGGCATCAGCCCTTTCTATTTTCAATCGAATGAGCCCCTTTCAAAGTTCCCACGACAACTCCTTCGATACGAAGTGCCCTGGTCTAAGCAACAACAACAACAAAAAATATTACTTATCACTTTCGACTGTTAAAAAGGGCATTAGCCCTTTGAATTTCAAATCCAATGAGCCCTTTTCTGAAGTTTCTACGACAACGTCTTCTATAAAAACATTATATGCCCCCAGGGCATAACTTAAAACCCTTGTCCTGGAGGCTGTGGCGGAGTATCCTTCTCAAAAACATATTTTCTATCTGTAAATCAACTACGCTAAGCAAAATGGCTATCTCAAAATTTTTATTGGATGGGTTTGGGGGAATGATGGGCGTGGGGGGGACTAATTGCCCCCCAATCACTTTCGACTATTAAAAAGGGCTCTAGCCCTTTAAATTTCTAATCGAATGAGCCTTTTTTGAAGTTTCTACGACAACGCCTTCTATAAAAATCTTATATGCCCCCAGGACATAACTTAAAACCCTTGCGCCGAGGGTTGTGGGGGAGTGTCCTCCTCAAAAAGATATTTTCTATTTGGAAATCAACTACGCTGAACAAAAGGGCTATCTCAAAATTTTGATTGGATGTGTTTGAGGGAATGATGAGCGTGGGGGGGGGGGGCTAGTTGCCCTCCAATCACTTTGGACTATTAAGAATGGAACTAGCCCTTTGAATTTCCAATCGAATGAGCCTGTTTTGAAGTTTCTACGACAACGCCTTCTATAAAAACCTTATATGCCCCCAGGGCATAACTTAAAACCCTTGCCCTGAGGGTTGTGGGGGAGTGTCATCCTCAAAAAGATATTTTCTATTTGTAAATCAACTACGCTGAACAAAATGGCTATGTCACAATTTTGATTGGATGTGTTTGGGGGAATGATGGGCGTGGAGGGGCTAGTTGCCCTCCAAACACTTTTGACTATTAAAAAGGGCGCTAGCCCTTTGAATCTCGCCCTCCAATCACTTTGGACTATTAAGAATGGAACTAGCCCTTTGAATCTTGCCCTCCAATCACTTTGGACTATTAAGAATGGAACTAGCCCTTTGAATTTCCAATCGAATGAGCCTGTTTTGAAGTTTCTACGACAACGCCTTGTATAAAACTTTATATGCCCCAAGGGCATAACTTAAAACCCTTTCCCCGAGGGTTGTAGGGGATTGTCCTCCTCAAAAAGATATTTTCTATCTGGAAATCAACTACGCTGAACAAAATGGCTATCTCAAAATTTTGATTGGATGTGTTTGGGGGAATAATGGGCGTGGGCCAAGGGCATAATGGGGTGTGCCCCAAGGGCATAACTTAAAACCCTTGCCCCGAGGGTTGTGGGGGAGTCTCTTCCTCAAAAACATATTTTATATCTGGAAATCAACTACGCTGAACAAAATGGCTATCTCACAATTTTGATTGGATGTGTTTGGGGGAATGATGGGCGTGGGGGGGCTAGTTGCCCTCTAATCACTTTTGACTATTAAAAAGGGCACTAGCCCTTTGAATCTCCAATCGAATGAGCCTTTTTTGAAGTTTCTACGACAACGCCTTGTATAAAACCTTATATGCCCCAAGGGCATAACTCAAAACCCTTGCCCCGAGGGTTGTGGGGGAGTGTCCTCCTCAAAAAGGTATTTTCTATCAGGAAATCAGCTACGCTGAACAAAATGGTTATCTCAAAATTTTGATTGGATGTGTTTGGGGGAATGATGAGCGTGGGTGGGGGGGGGGCTAGTTGCCCTCCAATCACTTTGGACTATTAAGAAAGGAACTAGCCCTTTGAATTTCCAGTCGAATGAGCCTGTTTTGAAGTTTGTACGACAGCGCCTTCTATAAAAACCTTATATGACCCAGGGCATAACTTAAAACTCTTGCCCTGAGGGTTGTGGGGGAGTCTCTTCCTCAAAAACATATTTTATATCTGGAAATCAACTACGCTGAACAAAATGGCTATCTCAAAATTTTTATTGGATGTATTTCAGGGAATGATGGGCGTGGGGGGGGGGCTAGTTGGCCTCCAATCACTTTCGATTACTAAAAAGGGCACTAGCCCTTTGAATTTCCAATCGAATGAGCCTTTTTTGAAGTTTCTACGTCAACGCCTTCTATAAGACCTTATATGCCCCAAGGGCATAACTTAAAACCCTTTCCCCGAGGGTTGTGGGGGAGTGTCCTCCACAAAAAGATATTTTCTATCTGGAAAAGAACTACGCTGAACAAAATGGCTATCTCAAAATTTTGATTGGATGTGTTTAGGGGAATGATGGGCGTGGGGGGGCTAGTTACCCTCCAATCACTTTCGACTATCAAGAATGGAGCTAACCCTTTGAATTTCAAATCGAATGAGCCTATTTTAAAGTTTCTATGACAACGCCTTCTATAAAAACCTTATATACCCCCAGGGCATAACTTAAAACACTTGCCCTGAGGGTTGTGGGGGAGTGTCCTCCTCAAAAACATATTTTCTATACATATTTTCTATAACATATTTTAGATATTTTCTATCTGGAAATCAACTACGCTGAACAAAATGGTTATCTCAAAATTTTGATTGGATGTGTTTTGGGGAATGATGAGCGTGGGTGGGGGGGGCTAGTTGCCCTCCAATCACTTTGGACTATTAAGAATGGAACTAGCCTTTTGAATTTCCAGTCGAATGGGCCTGTTTTGAAGTTTGTACGACAACACCTTCTATAAAAACCTTATATGACCCAGGGCATAACTTAAAACCCTTGCCCTGAGGGTTGTGGGGGAGTCTCTTCCTCAAAAACATATTTTCTATCTGGAAATCAACTACGCTGAACAAAATGGCTATCTCAACATTTTTATTGGATGTATTTCGGGGAATGATGGGCGTGGGGTGGGGCTAGTTGGCCTCCAATCACTTTCGACTACTAAAAAGGGCACTAGCCCTTTGAATTTCCAATCAATGAGCCTTTTTTAAAGTTTCTACGTCAACGCCTTCTATAAAACCTTGTATGCCCCAAGGGCATAACTTAAAACCCTTTCCCCGAGGGTTGTGGGGGAGTGTCCTCCACAAAAAGATATTTTCTATTTGGAAAAGAACTACGCTGAACAAAATGGCTATCTCAAAATTTTGATTGGATGTGTTTAGGGGAATGATGGGCGTGAGGGGGGGCTAGTTGCCCTCCAATCACTTTCGACTATCAAGAATGGAGCTAGCCCTTTGAATTTCAAATCGAATGAGCCTATTTTGAAGTTTCTATGACAACGCCTTCTATAAAAACCTTATATACCCCCAGGGCATAACTTAAAACCCTTGCCCTGAGGGTTGTGGGGGAGTATCCTCCTCAAAAATATATTTTCGATCTGGAAACAAACTACGCTGAACAAAATGGCTATCTCAAAATTTTGATTGGATGTGTTTGGGGGAATAATGGGCGTGGGGGGGCTAGTTGCCTTCCAATCACTTTCGACTATTAAAAAGGGCACTAGCCCTTTGAATTTCCAATCGAATGAGCCTTTTTTGAAGTTTCTACGACAACGTCCTCCTCAAAAATATCTTTTTGAGGAGGACACTCCCGAGTGTCCTCCTCAAAAAGATATTTTCTATCGGGAAATCAACTACACTGAACAAAATGGCTATCTCAAAATTTTGATTGGATGTGTTTGAGGGAATAATGGCCGTGGGGGGGGGGCTAGTTGCCTTCCAATCACTTTCGACTATTAAAAAGGGCACTAGCCCTTTGAATTTCCAATCGAATGAGCCTTTTTTAAAGTTTCTACGTCAACGCCTTCTATAAAACCTTGTATGCCCCAAGGGCATAACTTAAAACCCTTTCCCCGAGGGTTGTGGGGGAGTGTCCTCCACAAAAAGATATTTTCTATTTGGAAAAGAACTACGCTGAACAAAATGGCTATCTCAAAATTTTGATTGGATGTGTTTAGGGGAATGATGGGCGTGGGGGGGGGATAGTTGCCCTCCAATCACTTTCGACTATCAAGAATGGAGCTAGCCCTTTGAATTTCAAATTGAATGAGCCTATTTTGAAGTTTCTATGACAACGCCTTCTATAAAAACCTTATATACCCCCAGGGCATAACTTAAAACCCTTGCCCTGAGGGTTGTGGGGGAGTGTCCTCATCAAAAACATATTTTCTATCTGGAAATCAACGACGCTGAACAAAATGGCTATCTCAACATTTTTATTGGATGTATTTCGGGGAATGATGGGCTTGGGGTGGGGCTAGTTGGCCTCCAATCACTTTCGACTACTAAAAAGGGCACTAGCCCTTTGAATTTCCAATCGAATGAGCCTTTTTTGAAGTTTCTACGACAGCGCCCTCTATAAAAACCTTATATGCCCCCAGGGCATAACTTAAAACCCTTGCCCCGAGGATTGTGGGGGAGTGTCCTCCTCAAAAAGATATTTTCTATCTGGAAATCAACTACGCTGAACAAAATGGCTATCTCAAAATTTTGATTGGATGTGTTTGGGGGAATAATGGGGGTGGGCGGCTAGTTGCCTTCCAATCACTTTTGACTATTAAAAAGGGCACTAGCCCTTTGAATTTCCAATCGAATGAACCTTTTTTGAAGTTTCTACGACAACGCCTTCTATAAAAATCTTATATGCCCCCAGGGCATAACTTAAAACCCTTGCCCCGAGGATTGTGGGGGAGTGTCCTCCTCAAAAAGATATTTTCTATCTGGAAATCAACTACGCTGAACAAAATGGTTATCTCAAAATTTTGATTGGATGTGTTTTGGGGAATGATGAGCGTGGGTGGGGGGGGGGCTAGTTGCCCTCCAATCACTTTGGACTATTAAGAATGGAACTAGCCTTTTGAATTTCCAGTCGAATGAGCCTGTTTTGAAGTTTGTACGACAACACCTTCTATAAAAACCTTATATGACCCAGGGCATAACTTAAAACCCTTGCCCTGAGGGTTGTGGGGGAGTCTCTTCCTCAAAAACATATTTTCTATCTGGAAATCAACTACGCTGAACAAAATGGTTATCTCAACATTTTTATTGGATGTATTTCGGGGAATGATGGGCGTGGGGTGGGGCTAGTTGGCCTCCAATCACTTTCGACTACTAAAAAGGGCACTAGCCCTTTGAATTTCCAATCAATGAGCCTTTTTTAAAGTTTCTACGTCAACGCCTTCTATAAAACCTTGTATGCCCCAAGGGCATAACTTAAAACCCTTTCCCCGAGAGTTGTGGGGGAGTGTCCTCCACAAAAAGATATTTTCTATTTGGAAAAGAACTACGCTGAACAAAATGGCTATCTCAAAATTTTGATTGGATGTGTTTAGGGGAATGATGGGCGTGAGGGGGGGCTAGTTGCCCTCCAATCACTTTCGACTATCAAGAATGGAGCTTGCCCTTTAAATTTCAAATCGAATGAGCCTATTTTGAAGTTTCTATGACAACGCCTTCTATAAAAACCTTATATACCCCCAGGGCATAACTTAAAACCCTTGCCCTGAGGGTTGTGGGGGAGTATCCTCCTCAAAAATATATTTTCGATCTGGAAACAAACTACGCTGAACAAAATGGCTATCTCAAAATTTTGATTGGATGTGTTTGAGGGAATAATGGGCGTGGGGGGGGCTAGTTGCCTTCCAATCACTTTCGACTATTAAAAAGGGCACTAGCCCTTTGAATTTCCAATCGAATGAGCCTTTTTTAAGTTTCTACGACAACGTCCTCCTCAAAAATATCTTTTTGAGGAGGACACTCCCGAGTGTCCTCCTCAAAAAGATATTTTCTGTCGGGAAATCAACTACGCTGAACAAAATGGCTATCTCAAAATTTTGATTGGATGTGTTTGAGGGAATAATGGGCGTGGGGGGGGCTAGTTGCCTTCCAATCACTTTCGACTATTAAAAAGGGCACTAGCCCTTTGAATTTCCAATCGAATGAGCCTTTTTTGAAGTTTCTACGACAACGCCCTCTATAAAAACCTTATATGCCCCCAGGGCATAACTTAAAACCCTTGCCCCGAGGGTTGTGGGGGAGTGTCCTCCTCAAAAAGATATTTTCTATCTGGAAATCAACTACGCTGAATAAAATGGCTATCTCAAAATTTTGATTGGATGTGTTTGAGGGAATAATGGGCGTGGGGGGCTAGTTGCCTTTCAATCACTTTCGGCTATTAAAAAGGGCACTAGCCCTTCCAATTTGTAATCGAATGAGCCCTTTTCGAACTTTCTACGACAACTCCTTCGATACGAAGTGCCCGGGTACGGAGAAAAAACAAACAAATTGTACCCACATCGTTCTTTACTTAGGCAGCGCTTGCACGCTGCCTATGATTATTATGTTAGTTTTCAGCGAGATAATACGAATCTGCTGTCGATAAATTGATTCTGAATGCTGAGAGACCTAAAAAAAAACCTACATAGTGATTGGGAAATAGGAAATGGCTTTTCTGATATCTGCTATTGGATTTTTTCGTATACATTGAAACTCAAAACAAAGCATTTCCAGAAAAAATACAGAACAAATTTAAATTTAAAACGACTAGTAAATTAATTTTTATGTGATTTCAAGAGCAAAATGAGTAAAACATACCGTGAATGAAGAAAGCCAAGCTAGCAGAAAATACCATGAACAATGAAGCAAAACTTAGTCAAAAAGACATTATAAATTATGTTCGTCGTGGTTCCCACCAAATCCCTCCGGAGGCTAGAATGCTTCTTGTCTTTTACTAAATCTAAATAAATAGCTTCATTAAAAGTTTCATGAAAGGCCTGAGTATTGACAGATGTAAAGAAACCATGCTTAGTGGTTGAGAAAATATGTTTACCAGTGTATGTATCCTTATAAAGTAACATAAAAAAAATGAAACTTAAAGCACAACTTGAAGCCTAAACAATCAGGAAATTAGCTTTTATATGATGCCAAAACCAAAACGAGTAAAAACTACTATGAATTAAATAAAAAAAAAGTTATTCAACTGAAAGTAAGCAGCAACATTAAAACTTAAAACAAATCAAAATTATTGCGTATATGAGGGGGATGCCCCCTTGTCAATACCTCTCTCTTTACGTTAAAGTTCGAATTTTGTCCCAATTCTTTAAGAATGACTCCTAAATCATAAAGGCCTTTTAATTAGAACAGATAGCTCTTTCAAAAGTATTAAATAAAAAATAAGTTTTTTTTAGCTGAAAGTAAGGAACGACGTTAAAACTTAAAACGAACAGAAATTATTCCGTATATGAAAGGGAATGTCCCTTCCTCAACGCCTCGCTCTTACGCTAAAGTTTTTTATTGTTTAAAAAAAAATAGAGTTGTGAGAAAGAACAGATAGCTCTTTCAAAAGTATTAAATAAAAAAACAAGTTTTTTTAACTGAAAGTAAGGAACGACGTTAAAACTTAAAACGAACAGAAAATATTCTGTATATGAAAGGGGATGTCCCCTCCTCAACGCCTCGCTCTTTACGCTAAAGTTTTTTATTGTTTAAAACAAATAGAGTTGTGAGAAAGTCAAACTTTAGCGTAAAGAGCGAGGCGCTGAGGAGGGGACATCCCCTTTCATATACGGAATAATTCCTGTTCGTTTTAAGTTTTAACGTCGTTCCTTACTTTCAGTTAAAAAAAACTTGTTTTTTTTAATTTTTGAACGTTTTTAAATTAATGCAGGTTTTTATTTTAGCTTACCGTACATGAATAATTAAAACAAAATTTGAATATTGATTCTACTTTTATTTGGTTAAATAGCTTTCTCGAAACTTGTTTAATTTTTTTTACGAACTTTTTTATTAGTAATAAATATACGTAACTTACGAATTAACTTACGTAACGAACTTCTATATTCATATATTTTTAATACGTATCTTCGAGGGTTCGCCCCCTATTCAATACCTTGCTATTTAAGCTAAAGTTCAATTGTGTTCCAATTCTTTAAAAATGACCCCTTAATCACAAGTTCCGTTAATTAGAATAAATAGCTCTTATGAAAGTACTAAAAAATCTTTGGCTTAAAGAGCGAGGTATTGACTAGGTTGTGAACCCAATCATATACGTGAAGTTTTCTGTCGTTTTAAGCTTTGATGTTGCTCCTTACTTTCAGTTGAAAAAGTTGTTTTTTTATATAATTTCTTATCTTTTTTTTAAATAATGCTGGGAAATCTGGCACCCCCTTCATAGCAATGTCCCTTTCCCCATAAACACTTCCTTCATGGAAAGATCCTCCCACATAACTCCCGACCCACCCCCCACCCCCACTACCAGAAAAAATCCCCCCTGAAAATGTCTGTATACTTCCCAATAACCAATGCTATATTTTAACATTGGGTAAAGTTCATAACTTTCAGCCCTCCCCCCGGGAAATTCGGGGGATTAAGTCATTCTAAAAGACATAGTTATGATATTTTCGACCATGCTGAACAAAATGGCTATCTCAAAATTTTGATTGGGTGACTTGGGAAAAAAATGAGCGTGGGAGGGGGCCTAGTTGCCCTCCATTTTTTTGGTAACTTAAAAAGAGCACTAGAACTTTTAATTTCCGTTCCAATGAGCCCTCCTACGATATTCTACGACCACTGGGTCGATACGATCACCCCTGGGAAAAAAAACAAATAAACACGCATCCGTGATCTTTCTTCTGGCAAAAAATAAAAAATTCCACATTTTTGTAGATAGGAGCTTGAAACCTCTGCAGTAGGGTTCTCTGATCCGCTAAATATGATGGTGTGATTTTCATTAAGGTTTTATATCTTTTAGGGGATCTTTCCCTCTTTTTTCGAAAATCAGCCAAATTTTCTCACGCGCGTAACTTTTAATGGGTAGGACTAAACTTGATGAAACTTATATATTTGAAATCAGCATTAAATTTGATTGTTTTGATGTATCTATTGGTATCAAAATTCCATTTTCTAGAATTTCGGTTACCATTGAGCCGGGTCGCTGCTTACTTACAGTTCGTTACCACGAACTGTTTGATACTAAAAAAAACTTTAGCGTAAAGACGGAAGTATTGACAAGGAGATGACCACCTCATTTATGTAATGATTTCTGTTCCTTTAAAGTTTTAATGTTGCTCCTAACCTTCAGTTGAAAAAAACTTGTTTTTTTATTTAATTTCTGATCGTTTTTTAAATCTGGCTCCCCCTCCTTGGAAAATTCCTTCCCCTATGAGATATATTTCCATGCAATGATCCCTCTAACGTAGCCCCTCCCCCCCCTCGCCCATACCGGAAAAATCCCCCTGAAAACGTATGCATACTTCCTAATAACTAATACTATACGTAAAGAAGAGACAAAGTTCATAAATCGCAGCCCTTCTCCGGGGATTGTGGGGGGCAAGTCATCCTCAAGGACATAGTTATGAAATTGAACGACTATGCTCAACAAAATAGCTATCTCAAAATTTTAATCGGGTAACTTTGGGGGTAAATGAGCTTTGGAGGGGGGCTAGATGACCTCCAATATTTTTGGTCACTCGAAAAGGGCATTAGAACTTTTGATTTCAGATCAAATGGGTCCCATTCCGATCTTCTACAATCACTGATTCAATATGATCACCCGTGGGAAAACAAAAAAAAAACAAATAAACACTCATTTATGATCTTTCTTCTGGCAGAAAATACAAAATTCCACATTTTTGTACATAGGAGCTTGAAACTTTTGGGTTCTCTGGAATGCTGAATCTGATGGAGTGATTTTCATTAAGATCACTTGATTTTTTGGGGGTGTTTCCCCTCTTTTTCAAAATTTGAGCAAATTTTCTCAGGCTCGTTATTTTTGATGGGTAACATTAAATTTGATGAGTTTTACATATTTCGAATAAGCACAGAAATTTGATTTTTTGGATGTATCTATTGTTATCAAGACTCTGTATCTTAGAGTTTCGATTACTATTGAGCCGCATCACTCCTTACTTACAGTTCTTTACCATGAACTGTTTGATGAAGAAAAGAACCCAAAAACCAAAAGAAATTACAATAAACAGAAACTATAAAATAGAATCGTTGAAGTTGCCCCCCCCCCCTCTCAAGGCCAAAATGTCCTTAAAGTTTACTTAAAAATATATGAATAGCTTAATCGAAAGTTTTGAATCGCCAATTAATTTTTCTATATGTTCGGAAAAAAGGAAGACAGTCAGGAAAACAAGTTTTTTGTATACCCAAAACTGACCTGATTATCGCGAATCTTTAATGTCAACAAATGTTTGCCACAAATAAGAGTGGTCCTGCCAGCCCTAAAACACCAGATAAGGTTAATTCTTCTTTTGCGTTTTACCGAAAACAAAATAAATAGCATAAACTGAAAGTTTAGTTCAACTAGTTGATTTCATACAAAAGGAGTGGGTTAAAACAAAAGAACTTCTCGAAAACTTATTGCATGATGGGCTAACAAAATTATACGCTGATACTGAAAAAAATATTTCCGAAAACTTAATTAGTGCTCAGGGTTTTAACGTAGTAAAGTCCCAATACTAATTTATTCTTTAGGGGAATTTGTGTGAGGCAACACTACCCTTATTTGCACTCTTTCAGATAGTTTTAAAATTACCTTCACAGTTAATAATTTTCATTTCATTTTAGGTTCATTTCTTGTTGAACCTAAAAACAGTCGTTTTTTGCTCGTTTAAGTTTTCAAATCATATATAAGCTGTTTTTTGCTGGTTTTAAGTTTCAAACAGTTCGCGGCAACTAACTGTAAGTAATGAGCAATCTGGGATAACAGTAGCTGAAATTCTTAATAAAGTAACATCAAAGATATCTATTTTTATAGTGATTCAAAACATATAAAATTCATTAAGTTTAAAGTTACGTATTAAAAGCTATGAGCTAGAGAAAATTTGGCACACCATCAAATTCAACAAATCAGAGGGTCCTATTGTAGTGGTTTTTGGTTCGGACTCATGTTATTGACATTAAAAATTAAATCGAACAGAAATTACTCCGTATATGAAAGGGGCTGTCCCCTCCTCAACGGCTTGCTCTTTACGCTAAAGTTTGACTCTGTCTTACAACTTTATTTTTTTAAACAATAAAAAACTTTAGCGTAAAGAGCGAGGCGATGAGGAGGGGACAGCCCCTTTCATATACGGAATAATTTCTGTTCGTTTTAAGTTTTAATGTCGCTCCTTACTTTCAGTTGAAAAAACTTGTTTTTTTTAGTTAATTTCTGAATGTTTTTTAATTAATGCAGCTTTGATTTTGGCTCACCGTACATGAATAATTAAAACGAAATTGGCTTATTAATTTTCCTTTTTTTTGGCTAATTGGCTTTCTCGAAATTTTGTTCTGACGTAACTTACGAATTAACTTACGTAACGAATTTCTATATTCGTATGTTTTATTACGTATATTAGAGAGTTCACTCCCTAGTCAATACCTCGCTCTTTATACCAAAGTTCGAATTTTGTTCGAATCACAAACCCCTGAATCACAAAGGCCGGTTAATTAGAATAGATAGCTCTTTTGAAAGTACTAAATTAAACTTTAACGTAAAGAGCGAGGTATTGATTAGGGGGCGAACCCTCTCATATACGTAATAATTTCTGTTCGTTTTAAGTTTTAATGTTGCGCCTTACTATTTAAACTTACTTTCAGTTGAAAAAAAAAATTTTAATTTAATTTCTGATCGTTTTTTAAATAATGCTGGGAGATCTGGCACCCCCTTCATGGAAATAACCCTTCCCCCTATGAAATATCCTCCATGGAAAGACCCTCTCCCGTAATCCCTACTCCAACCCCGACCCCCACTAGAAAAAAAAAATCCTCCTGAAAACGCCTGTATACTTCCCAATAACCAATGGCCTACTATATATAAACAATGGACAAAGTTTATAACTTGCAGCCCTTCCCCCGGGAACTGTGGGGGATTAAGTTATCCTCAGAGACATATTAATTAGATTTTTTTACTATGCTGAACAAAATGGCTATGTCAGAATTTTGATTGGGTGACTTCGGGAAAAAATGAGCGTGGAAGGGGGCCAAGTTGCCCTCCATTTTTTTGGTCACTTAAAAGGGCACTAGTACTTTTAATTTCCGTTTGAATGAGCCCTTTTACGATTTTCTAAGACTACTGGATCGATACGATCGCCCCTGGGAAAATAAAAAAAAATAAATAAAAAAATAAACACGCATCCGTGATTTTTCTTCTGGTAAAAAAAAATACAAAATTCCACATTTTTTCAGATAGGAGCTTGAAACCTCTATAGTAGGGTTCTCTGATACGCTGAATCTGATGGTGTGATTTTCATTAAAGTTCTATGAATTTTAGGGGTTGTTTTCCCCTTTTTTCGAAAATAAGGCAAGGTTTCTCAGGCGCGTAACTTTTTATGGGTAAGTTTAAACTTGATGAAACTTATATATTTGAAATCAGCATAAAAATCTAATTCTTCTTATACATCTATTGGTATCAAAGTTCCGTTTTTTAGAGTTTAAGTTACTATTGAGCCGGGTCGCTCCAGTTTGATTTCTCTGCTTGGTTTCTTCCCTGGGGTAATCGTCTAGAACAAATGGTCCTAAAATATCGAGAGACAGGTCATTCAAACGGAAATAAAAAGTTATAGTGTCCTTTTAGTAGCCAAAAAGATTGTCCCGTGACAAAGTAGCATTTCCTGCCATTTTGTGGCACGAAAGTACAATTTTGTCCCAAACTGAGGAAAGTTGCAATCGATTGAAAATCCAGAGATAGTCAAATCGATTCAAATTTTATTGAAAAACTATATATTTCGCTTCAGGTGCGATTCCCTACATGCATTTATAATCGGCTTATTTTATTTACTTGCTATTGACATTTTTGCTGTTTGAATATATATTCCCTCGGGATTTAGTGACTTAATAAGTATAGAGACTCAGACAGAAAGATTTAATTATCTTAGAGGCTTGTATTCTTTGTGAACAACAGCGATATGGCCGAAATGTATTCTACATCTAGCAGCGTTGCAAGAGCTTGATCGTTGTGCTGTGGAAAGTGCGCCCGAATTTTACAGTGCAGTGTTGTCACCTACTGTACTGACTGAAATTAAGCCAAAATTCAAAAGTAGTTTCCGGAACAGAATAGGAAATTACGCTGCGATAAAGGTGACAGGAGATGAGTAAGCAGAAGGGGGGTGAGAGAGTTGTCTGCAAAAGACGTGGTATCGGCTGGGCTTGCCCCTTAAATTGCGGGAACAAGGTAGACAGCCTTCAAAGCTTCCCTTACTTCTCTCGTAAATGAATTTGCATCTAGCAATCAGTAAAACCAGGAATCTCCCTGTGTTCCTGGATAAACCTGCTCTGCTATTAATATTTTTGGCTCCGCCCACGGACTGATCTTAGACTCTCTGTGATTACGTTCTGTATGAAATATGCCGCCAGATGATACTGGTACGAAAGGGATACTGACACGGAATGCCGTGTTGAATTTTGCAGTAAGGGCGTATAAACCGGGAAATCAGAGTGCGGATATAATGAGCCAAGCTGCAGATTTCATCGAGTTGGATGATATACGGAATACAAAGAAATTACTGTGGTCTGAGGCAGGCCAGTCAACTAGGCAAACTAATCGTGACATACCTACAGACCATATATTCGATATCATAAAAGCACTGAAACACTGCGATGACAATAAAGTCAATTTGTCGTGTTTTGTTATCTATGAACCTGACGAGGTTCCTGTGATTGCCGGAAAAATCTCAACGACACTGACCAGGAAAGTGAATGAGCTTAGTGCTAAGTTTGACAGTTTTGAGATCCGCGAATCTGTCCCAACTGGCAGCCTTCTCTGTTCCACTGCAATCTGTAAAAGTGCAGACTTATGCAGTCGTGCTAAAGAATCCCCTGAAAGGACTGGAAGATCCCATTTGACGAAAGGATTATCTCGATAAAGTATGTGGAAGCGACTGTGGAAATATTGTGGAACTGAAAACTCACAAAACCGACTGGAAAGTTGTTCTGAACGATCAAGAGGCTGCAAAATCAGTTGCACCGGCTATTGCTAAGTCCGACTCAAGTATTGAAGCAAAATTGTCCAGTCCTGCGTTCTTTGGCATAATCAGACACGTACCCACCAGCTTTAGTGAGGAGGATCTATGTGGTCTTGTGAATAATTGTGCTGAGGCCTCTCAGATCGGTAAAACGAGATAGTTCAGCCTGAAATTTGTGACCAAGCAGCATCTAGCCTCCGCAATGAAATCTCCATTTATTATAGGCTACGAACGAATTCTAGTCGAGGGCTTTCATTTTCTCCCGAGGTTTAGCTATGAGTGTCAGGCCTATGGACATATTGCAAAGCACTGCTCTAATAAAGCAAGATGCTCAAATTGTGGAGGAGGCCACACTAATTCTAAAGACACCCCGTAACAGAACCAGATGAAGTGCGCCCTCTGTGTCTCCGATAAGCACCCCTGCTACAGTTTCAGTTGTCCAGAAGCCAAAAAGACCCTATCTAAGCAATGACTAGCTCTAGCACTCTGAAAATAGTCACGTGGAACATAAATGGTAGAGTACTAGCTAAATTACCAATTTTGGAAAACCTCGCTAACAAATTTTACATTGTTTGCGTGCAGAAACATTTCCTTTCGGCTGAGAGACTCCAGCTCTTACAACTAAACCAAAACGAAAATGTTTTTGGCATTCCTTCTAGGAGGTCGGGAAGAGGTCATCCCTCTGGTGGTGTTGCTATCATTGTCCGTACCTCGCTTCGTGCCTCGACGTTTAGAGAAGCAGACTTTTATGTTGCAGATAAAATCGACAATACTGTTGTGCTCTCAGTCTATATGCCAACGAACTACAGGACTGTCCAATATCACAATAAGTTTAATATTTCTTGCGAAAAAGTAGCCGCTGTTGCTACATTATGCGCGGCGGAAAAACTTTCCTTTATTATTGCCGGAGACATGAACTCCTACCTTTCTGATGTTAATGATCCGAGAAGTCAAATTCTGCTCGCAGCCTGCCCGAGTCTGCGGGTACTGAGAAACAGAGTAGGCTTCGCGTATGTGCATAAATCCGGTCCCACATCCTCGCTCGACTTTCTGCTCTGCTCCCCCGACTTGAGGACTCAAGGTGACTGCAAGATTGATATCGGCTTTTGCGTTTCTGATCCCCTTCCAGCGGCTATTACCTTCATTATTAATGACCTCCTGAATAATGCTCCAAATGATGCTCCAAAGGAGAAAAAGTGGTTCCAGAAGACTGAATGGCAAAAAGCTAATTTGGCCCTCTTTAGGTCTGTGTGTGATGGAATCCTGGAAAAAATTGAAGTCCCTTTCCAGCTACTACTCCAAAGCTCGCCGATTGCACATGATGAGAAACAAATGCTTCTAAATATCTACTGTAGTGAAATAACCCACGCCTTGCGCTGTGCAGAAAAAAACCGCGGTTCCTATTCGTAAAGTGAGAATTGGGTCAGAAGTTCCAGGATGGTCGGAAAACCCAGCTATGGTTAATGCATGTCAAGAAGCGAAAATGTGGTATAGTTTGTGGATTGATTCGGGCCGTCCTAAACAAGGCGTCGTAAACAGTGTTTGATTGTATACAAAGCGACAGTTCTCCAGATGTCTCGCCTCGCATCGCTCTCGTGTGATTGATGAAAACAGTGAGTCGCTACGAGTTGATCCAAATAAAATTCGCAAATTCATCAAGAAGATTCGATCTGCAAAAGCACCCAGTAACGAATCCACCCCTAGTGAAAGTGAATCGAATAGTTATTTCACGAGCGAGTCTGTTTCACCTGATCCTGAATTGGAGTGCAAGTTTGAGAGTAATCTTGATCTCTGTTTAGAATCTTTGGAACCTGGTCTTGGCCACGTAGTGAGGGTGTCGGATGTTCGTTCGGCTATCCTTAAACTAAAAAAGAAGTACTCTAAAGGAGTAGATAATATTTGTGGTATGCATCTGATTCTCGGTAGCGAAAAGTTAACAGTATATCTAGCACTTATGTTCCAAATGATTTTTAGTTGCGGTCTAGTGCCAGATAATTTTTGTACCAGTGTAATTACCCCTGTCATCAAGAAAGGTAAAGACCCAGCTGAATGTTGTTCTTACCGCCCAATAACCGTTGCTCCCGTTTTTTGTAAATTGATGGAGTTATTAGTTATTGAGGAGATAAAGTATGTTTGTAGTACGCCAGATTCGCAGTTCGGTTTCAAGAGAAATATTAGCCGCGAGCATGTGCATAGCCTATTGTCGAATGTTTTGTTGGACGCAGATGCTAAAGGAGAAACCATGGTACTTGCAGGCCACGACGTCCGCAGGGCTTTTGATTCGGGTATCCATGCACTACTGCTTGTCTCTGCGTTTAAGATAGGTCTTGACAGATCGATAATTACTACATATAGGAACATGTATTTTAAGTTGAAGGTTAGAGTAAGGGTAGTGAAAAATCAGAGCCCGACTGTATCCGATTTCTTCATACCAGTACGGAAAGGCATTCGCCAAAGGGCTTTATCATCACCACCTTTTTATAATAACAGTGTCATCGAGGCTCAGAAGCCGGTGAAAACGTGCTTTATTTTTCGTGGAATTGATTTGTCTCTTGTTAATTATGCCGATGACATTTTAAATCTGAGTAGATCCGTCAGTGGCATAGAGATTAATTTCATAGTTGTGTCTAATGAATATGCTAACATAGGCTTAGAATTCGATTCCAGCAAAAGCGAGGTGGTCGTCTTTAATTGTCGTAAGAAAGAGTCGGCGCCTGTTATATTTGCACTAGGTAGTAACACAGTTACTGCAGCAGCGTCAATGACTTACCTTTGTTTGTCAATCGGGTCTAATCTTAAAGCTACCCGGTCCTGTCTAATAAATGATCTCAAAGGGAAAGTCCGAAAAGCGTATGGGATGATTTTGTCATTTAAACGCCTATATAACCGCCGCATTCTAGCACGGATCTTCAACTCCTTTGCCTCCCCTCGTGTCTTAGCTTTGTCACCTTTTTGGTCTTTGCTTACTTTTGATGATAAAAAAAACAATTCGTACAGTGTTCTACAAGCTTGCAAAATATCTGCGTAGCCTTCCCCCCTGGCGAAGAAACCGTCAGATTTCAGCACGTTACAAACTCGATGACCCCTTCGTCGTGATCGCGACCAGGAGGGAAAGTTGCTGAAGTCTTTAGACCTAACGCATAGTATGTATGAATCTATAGTCAGCAATGTGTAATGGTTGTCTTTTTATGTAATTAGTTTCGCCATTGCTTTTTGTGGTTTTTTTAGTTATTGAAGTATTAATTTAAGTTGTTCGTTCGTTCGATGTGTTTTTTTGTTTTCTTTTCATTTTCTCTTTACTGCATTTTTTTTTGTATTGTCAAAGATGGGTAATCAAAATCATTCATTCATTCATTCATATTCAGTATATTACAATTCAAAACTCTTATAGATTAATTTTTATTTCAATTCCATCATTATTACTAGTTTTAAACTCAAAAGGTCAATATTTAACAAAGTCTCTTGATCATGACAATCACAAGTTGAACAGTTGCTTTTATTGATTAAAAACAAAATGAAGTCAAATTACTATGACCATTGACAATTTTTCTTAGTTTATAATTGGGAGAAGTTTTTGCAATGTTAAAAAAATCGGTAGGATCATTTAAAAATTAAAGGGTCAAGGGCTTAACAACTTCTGAGAATATCTCATACCACGTCGTATGTGTATCAACTGCAAATATTCGGTCAGTAAGCTAAAAAAGAAGATAGATTTTGTCTCTCCATATTTCTTTGTTGAGTATGTCAAATTCGTCGGAGGTGTTGACCTGAGTGACCTGGTCATTGAGCTTTATAGTATATATTTCGAAAGAAATGGTATAAATGTCTTTTTTAACTATGTGTTAGTACACTGCTGCTGTCAATGTTGTTACTAGAAGGCTGTTTTAGTGGCTACCGTTGGGCCACCACGGTGGAGCCCATTATATGAGCTCCTTGGAATCAAAAGGGAAATAACCAACTACCAAACCTTAGCAAGTGAAACAAATTCAAAGTCTTATTGAAGATCTCTTAGAGATAAGAAATTATTCCAATTCAAATAGCCAAAGGTACTACCTGACAAGCTGTGACGTGAACTCTGCTCAGGTTATACAGGGCTCCGTTGTTCCAAGCGTCGGATGTCTTTGCGTCTGGTACAGAATAAAACTGTTTGAGAATATACCATTCCAAGTATTTTTTTTGTATTTTTTATTCTTTTATTATTGGTACAATAAATTGGTAGACTAAAATTCATAAATTTTTGGGGTTTCTCAGCCTCGTAAATGAACTCAAGGAATGTTAAACGTGAAAACCGGTATTGTTTTTTAATCCTCTATCATATTTCAGTCTTAAAGGAGTTACAAGCTAAACCCAAACTTTGAATCTACGCTACAAATCTCTCTTTACTAGATCATCTTCATTACATTGGATAAAAAAACATATCTCTTCTAGTTTCTTATTGATTTTGTCCGATAGGAAATTACTAAAATAAGCTAGAAAAATCATTTCATTTTTTGGTTTCTTCTTTCCCTATGGTGATTTTTTAAGGAAAAAATCAAATAAAAGTAAATAGTGATTTAAAGCAACTAGCAATAGTGAAAACAACAAGCTTTGGACGAAGTGTCATCTTAACATCAATCCTACACTAATTCGTAGTGTAGCCGTAATACGGTATTAGATATGGGAAACTTCTGGGAGAACAGTATATGGACCAATGTAGTAAAAATTATTTCATTGCAACTTAAATAGAAGATACCTGAGTTATAGTCCTCAGGATTAATAGCCCATGGCTCTGCTTCGTCAAAGTGAACATCCCCTCCAAGATGACCGAATTCGTAGGGATAATACGCATGGGCTAGAGTGAAACCAGGACCATCAAACGGGTAACTAAAATAGAAAAATTAATCTGTTTGATTTGAGGATTATTCTTGGTCTTTATGTTTTTATTGCACCTACAATTGCCACCTTGCTGTGTCAGTTATTTGGAACCATACTTGAACCTTATTTTGACCATAATTTAGAAATTAGTAAAACCAGCCATACTTTCACTACAACATAGGGAAAAGACCCTTACGAGACAGATAATATGACTTCCAAGCAAATTTCCTGTTTCCACGAAACGCATCTCAGCCAAGCTAAGTAATGTGTCTTCTGCAATAAAGAAACATATGGCCTAGCTGTTTGGACTTCTTAAATCGTGTTACCCGTAACTCTTATGGTAAAATTGGTCTAATCTCCCATTGTAAGAATGAGCGAAGATGTTTTATTTGAAGTTGCTGAAAAAATTTTTATTCGCCGAATAATCATTATTAATAAAAAATTGCACCCAAAGCATGGAAAACCGCTCTATATATCTATTAGTTGAAAGATTTCCCCCTGCAAATCCCCCTTCCTCATCCTCCGAATCTTTTTAATCTTTTTTTCAACTCAAATTTTTATTTAAATAGTGGTGACTCTTATCAGTATGTACAAAAGAGTGAGGCACACCACCTCTACAGTCTATTCACCTATTATTATTATATATTTTTTTTTTAATTAATGGTAGCTAGACTCTCCCCAAGAACGTGTAAAAGCCTTCTTTTTTGTACATCTTTCCATTTCATTACTTAAGAAGGCCTTTAGTGGAAGGTACGAAGAAATTTGATATTGAAATCTTCAAATTTAAAAAAAACTAGAACCTTGACGAAAAATTGGTTTCGCTATTTAAATTCAAAAACCAGACTCTTAAATTTTCATATATGCTTATTTGAAGAAGTTCGACATTTAAATGCTTAATTTTGTAGACATTTGAATTGAAATTAGATATGACATGAAAGGATTTTTGTTACAAAATCTCAAAAAGAAGAAAAAATTAAATTTTCCAATTTAGACATTTGAAAAAAAAATTTAATTCAGATTAAGAAATGTGAATTTTTGACATGAAAGGGTTTTTGCTACAAAAACTAAAAAAGAAGAAATAACTTTTTAAAAAAAAAGAAAAGGTAGAAAGATTTTACTGGAAGAAATGTAATATTTAAATTATTTATTTTTAGAAATATTGTAGAAATATTGTATCTTTATCTTTGTGAAGCTGGTTTCTTTTTCTTTTCTTTTATTTTTTTGTAGTGCTCCACTATAATCTATTTTTGTAGATGGGGGCTAGTTACACTCCAATCACTTTTGACTATTAAAAAGGGCACTAGCCCTTTAATTTTCAATCAAATGAGCCGGTTTTGAAGTTTCTACGACAACGCCTTCTATAAAAACCTTATATACCCCCAGGGCATAACTTAAAACCCTTGCCCTGAGGGCTGTGGGGGAGTATCCTCCTCAAAAATATATTTTCTATTTGGAAATCAGATACGCTGAACAAAATGGCTATTTCAAAATTTTGATTGGATGTGTTTGGGGGAAGGATGGGCGTGGGGGGGGGGGGGCTAGTTGCCCTCCAATCATTTTCGACTATTAAAAAGGGCACTAGCCCTTTAATTTCCAATCAAATGAGCCTGTTTTGAAGTTTCTAGGACAACGCCTTCTATAAAAAACTTATATGCCCCCAGGGCATAACTTAAAACCCTTGCCCTGAGGGTTTTGGGGGAGTATCCTCCTCAAAAATGTATTTTCTATCTGGAAATCAGCTACGCTGAACAAAATGGCTATATCAAAATTTTGATTGGATGTGTTTGGGGAAATGATGGACGTGGGGGGGGGGGGGGAGGGGGCTAATTACACTCCAATCCCTTTTGACTATTAAAAAGGGCACTAGCTCTTTAATTTCCAGTCGAATGAGCCTGTTTTGAAGTTTATACAACAACGCCTTCTATAAAAACCTTATATGCCCCCAGGCCATAACTTAAAACCCTTGCCCTGAGGGTTGTGGGGGAGTATTCTCCTCAAAAATTTATTTTCTATATGGAAATCAACTACGCTGAACAAAATGGCTATCTCAAAATTTTGATTTGATGTGTTTGGGGGAATGATGGGCGTGGGGGGGGGGGCTAGTTGCCCTCCAATCATTTTTGACTATTAAAAAGGGTACTAGAACTCTCGATTTCGAATCGAATGAGCCCTCTTTGAAGCTTCTAAGACGACCCCTTCCATATTAAGTGCCTCTGGAAAAAAAATAATAATAAATAATAAAACATTGGAACCGTATGGTCTTTACTATAGGCAACGCTACAGCGTTGCCTCTGAAACCAATTTTATGACAAATATTTCCCTTTGTACTTAATATTGAAAATAAACATTAGAATTATAGTAAAATAATGAACTAATGAGCTTTCAGCAATTAATATCATTATGCATAAAATATTCAGTTTAAGCTATTAGCTCTTTTTAAAGCTGTTAAAGACGAATATAGTTTCATTATAAACAAGGGTTTGGATACTGCTTCCTTTCTTAACTGTAAATAAAAAACAAAAGCCTACTATGTCATTGGCGCTTAACTGAAAACGGATTATATTCTTTTCCAGTTCTTACAGCATTGAAAATAAAAATACAATTACAGTGAAATAAATTCTTGAACTGATGGATCTTTCAACAATTAATATCATTATAGATCAATATTCAATTTGATGTTGTTTATACTTTCCAAGACTGTTCAAGACGCATATAGTTTTCAGTAAAGTGCCAATGACGCAGTAAGTCTTAGAATTTTACAGTGAGAGAAGGAGGTCATACCCAAACTCTTGTTTGTTGTGATTTTTGTTCGTTTAAAGCTTGATTTGCATATTCAATTTAAGTTTCACTCGTCTTAAGATTTATTGATTAATTTAATTTAATATCTATTGTATGTTTGTTTGCATTGATTGTTTATTTAATTTCTGTTCGTTTTAAGTTTCATTTGTGCTTCAATAGGAAAGTAGTTTTGTCGTCTTAAGCTCGATTTTCATATTCAATCTAAGCATTGCTCGCTTTAAGATCTATTTATTCATTTATATTATTATTTGTTGTATGTTTTTTCTATGATTGTTTATTTAATTACTGTTTGTTTTTGGTTTAATTTATTCTTTAATAGTAATTTCTGATCGTTTTGAGTTTGAATTTTATAAGTTATTTGAATCTGCTTAGCTTGAGTTTAAATGGCATTTACTTTTTTTTGAAAAACTTATTTTGCGGAAAGTTATTTTTTAATTAATTTTTGTTAGTTTTTGATTGCAAAAAATTTCAAGTTTTTAAAAATGCCTTATTTCAAAATCTAACTTTATAAAAAAAATCAAATAGTATCAAAAGTGATATGAAAGTAACAATATTAAAGTGAAAAAAATGGGTTCGTGTCAACCTAGGGGTTTTTATTATCTGATGTTTGAACTATTTTAACCAAAATTGCGATCTCAAAATTTTATCGGATGGGTTTGGGAAAAAAGGGAGGGGGGGGGGGGACTAGATTAAGCTTTGGTCACATGAGCCCTCTCTGAAGTTTATACGAGTATCCCCTCTATAAGAACCATCTATATCACCAGAGTATAACTTTCAACGCCTGTCCCTGGGCGCTGGGAGGTTGTGTTGACCTTGGAGTTTTAATATTTGTTGGTTGAACAATTTTTAACAAAATGGCCACCTGAAATTTTACCGGATGGGTTTATCCATCCGATAAACCCAAAGGCGTGGAGGGTGGGAGGGGCTAGTTGCCCTCCGATCTCTTTTCACTCGGAGAAAATGAACTACAACTTTTAATTTCCATTCAAATGAACCCTCTCCGAAGATTATACGAGCATACCTTCCATAAGTACCATATATGTCCCCAGAGCAAAACTTACAACGCCTATCCCGGCCCTGGGCGGGTTCTGTTGACACAGGAGTTTTTCTTATCTGACCTTTGAACTATTTTTAACGAAATGACCATATGTAAAGGAGTTTTGTTATATGATCTTTGAACTGTTTTCAACAAAATGGCTATCTCAAAATTTTGATTGGATGTGTTTGGGGAAATAGTAGGTGTAGAAGGGGTGTTCGTTGCCTTCAAATCCCTTTTGACTTTTAAAAAGGGCACTAGAACTCTCGATTTCCAATCGAATGAGCCCCCTTTAAAGTTTATATGATGACCCCTTATATATGAAGTGCCTCTAGGAAAAAATAAATGGAATGGGGGGGAGGCTAGCTGCCCTCTAATGACTTTTGACTCTTAAAAAGTGAATTACAATTTTCAATTTCCAATCAAATGAGCCCTCTAGGAAGTTTATACAAGCATACTTTCCATAACAACCATATATGCCCCCAGGGCATAACTTACAACGCCCACCCCTGGGCCCTGGGGGACTGTGTCGGCACAAGAGTTTTTTCTTATCAGAACTTTGAACTTTTTTTAACAAAATGTCTATCTTCAAATGTTTATCTGATGCTTTTAGCGGCGAAGGAGGGGGGCTAGTTGCCCTCGGATCTGTTTCGACTCTTAAAAAGTGAAAAAGAATTTTCAATTTCCAATCAAATGAGCCCTGTCTGAAGTTTATACGAGCATCCCTTCCGAAGTTTATACGAGCATCAGATGGGTTTTGAAAAAGAAGGCTTGGGGGGACTAGCTGCCCTCGGATCTCTTTTGATTATTAAAAAGTGAGATTGAACTTTATCAAAGTTCTTATCGGGTGGGTTTGAGAAACAAAGGGTGTAGAAGGGGAGGGCTAGGTGCCCTCCAATCTCTTTTGACTCTTAAAAAGTGAACTAGAACTTTCAATTCCCAATCAAATGAGCCCTCTTTGAAGTTAATACGAGCATCCCTTCCATAAGACCCATATATGCCCCCAGGGCATAATTTACAACGCCCCGGGGCCGACGGGGTTTGTGTCGACACCTGAATTTTTGTTATATGATCTTAAATTTTTATTGGATGCATTTGGGAAAACAGGGTTTGGGGAGGGGGAATCTGGTTACCCTCCAATTGCTTTTAACGCTTAAAAAGTGAACTAGAACTTTCAATTTCCAATCAAATGAGCCTTCTCGGAAGTTTATACGAGCGATCCTTCCATAAGAACCATATATGCCCCCAGGGCATAACTTATAACCCTTGCCCCTGAAGACTGTGGGGGGGAGTGTTCTGCTCAAAAATATAATTTCCAGAACTTTCAACTACGTTTAACAAAATGGCCATATGAAAATTTTGATTGGATGTTTTTGGGGAAATGGTGGGCGTGGAAGGGGTATCAGTTGCCTTAGAATGACTTTTGACTTTTAAAAAGGGAACTAGCCATTTATATTTCCAATCGAATGAGCCCTTTCTGAACTTTCTATGACAACGTTGTCTATAAAAACCTTATATGCCCTCGGGGCATAACTTACAACCCTTGCCCTGAGGGCTGTGGGGGAGTTGTCATCCTCAAAGACCTAATTTCCAGAACTTAAAGCTACGTTCAATAAAATGGCTATCTCAAAATTTTGATTGGCTGTGTTTGGGGAAAAGGTGGGCGTGAGAGGGATGTTATTTGCCCTCCAATCACTTTTGACTATTAAAAAGGGCACTAGCCCTTTAAATTTCCAATCTAATGAGCCTTTTTTGAAGTTTCTACGACCGAGCCTTTTAAAAAAACCTTATATGCCCCCAGGGCATAACTTAAAACCCTTGCCCTGAGGGTTGTGGGGGAGTGCCTTCCTCAAAAACATATTTTCTATCTTGAAATCAATTACGCTGAACAAAATGGCTATCTCAAAATTTTGATTGGATGTGTTAGGGGGAAGGATGGGCGTAGGGGGGGGGGCTAGTTGCCCTCCCATCACTTTCGACTATTAACATGGACACTAGCCCATTGAATTTTCAATCGAATGAGCCTGTTTTGAAGTTTCTACTACAACGTCTTCTTTAGAAACCTTATATGCCCCAGGGTATAATTTAAAACCTTTTCCCTAAGGGCTGTGGGGAGTGTCCTCCTCAAAAATATATTTTCTATCTGGAAATCAACTACGCTGAACAAAATGGCTATCTCAAAATTTTGATTGGATGTGTTTGGGGAATGATGGGCGTGAGGAGGGGGGGCTAATTGCCCTCCAATCAGTTTTGACTATTAAAAAGGGCACTAGAACTCTCGATTACCAATTAAATGAGCCCCCTTTGAAATTTCTATGACGACACATTCCATACGAAGTGCCTCTTGAACAAAAAATTAAATAATAATAATAATAAATAAATAATACGAGTAAAACATTGGAGCCGTATGGCCTTTATTATAGGCAACGCTATAGCAATTCCTCTGATAATGTAAGTCAGGAACTTCAAGAAAGATTCACTCAGTCCCACAGCTTGAAGCTCTTCAAAACAATAGACACAGGCTACTGCCACGCCTGTGTCGTTTTCATGTACAACGATGCTATAAACGTAACGGCTAGTGTACTTGGCATGTTTCATAAGGCGTTGGTCAGCCTTTTAGTGGCTGGAGGACAAGCATTCCTCGTAGTCAGAGTGTTCTGTTAAAGTTGGACTGCAGCCACGCTTGAACAAAGACACTTTGAATCTCTCCTTGAACCCACCTGAGAGAAAAAGGTTGAGTGCGTTTGGAAGCTGATCACTCATCTGCTCCCAGGTTTCATACAAAATTTCGAGGAGCCGGCTTTTAGATGCTGAGCTTCCAGGTACAGCATCCCATTCTTCAATTGTGCTAAGTGAGGAAATCTGGAGGTTTTTTCCTTTCCCTCGTCGAAGTGTACATGCTGATTTCAAGGAGATCGACTCTCCGGTGTCCATGAGCTGCACAGGCAGCCTGTTGTACCGATCTGTGACAATGTGGACTTCAGAAATGCTCACTAGAAGATCATTCAGCAACGATAGAAGCAATCTTTCCGTGAAGGATTTGACTGTTTCAAACCTGGCAGGCCGATATGACCTTATCTTGGACATTAGGTCAATGATGTGTACTGTAGCTGATGTTTTTCTTTGGATTTCAAAGTCACCAGCCAAGTTGCGAGTCCTCCTTCTTTTCTTAGCCAGTTCAACAGCACAGGTTTTTCCCCCGTCCTCATTTTCCAGTCAGAGGATGTCTTGGTTGATTGTTGTGGAAGATGTTCAAAAATGGATGGAGGGAAAGGAAGAATCCCTTTTGTAGGGTCATTGTAACTGCTTCTCTTTTTTTTCACCGTAGCTCAGCTGAGCAGTAATGATTCTCTTCAAGGCTGTTACTTCAGAGCTCAGGAGATCGGTTCTAGGGAAACCCTTCTCTTTCTGAGTTTTTCTCTCTGAAGGGAAAGTTCGGAGTGCAATCTTTTTCAAATATTCTTTCCGATTGCACAGAAAGTCCTCAACCACCTCTTTTCCTTTTTTGGCTACGCAAGTAATATCAGAAACAATCTTATCATCGTCCGCAACCTCTGACGTCACAATATTCACTAGGTCGAAGTCCACTCTGGTGAACGGATTGCCACATGCAATGAAAATGTCTCAAACTCTATCTCGCGAAAGTTGTAATCGTCGTCGAATGATTGACTTCGTGATATTTCAATGTCTCTATGGATACGTTGACTACTTGCAGGAAACTATTGCTGATGGCAGCAGAAATCGGTAAGGTAAGATTCCAAGCTTCAGTCTGTCTCTCATCCATTTGTTCTCGTATTATTCAGGCCTTCGTCTTTGCATCCTTGTTCACTGTACATTCCAGTACCTGATCGAACCAGGTGATCGTGAACCTGGTGTGCGTTCTCTTTACTGCGAAGTATCCTTTCATGAATTCCTGTGTACATCAGGAAAGGTTTGTGGTAAACTTCGCATGTCTGATAGGTACTGTATGAGACATCTTGTATACTGAGGATGGTCAGCCGCCACCAAGTATGGCAACATCCGAGCAGTTGCTGCCAAATGAGACTCCCAGTCACAGTCTCGTTCAGCATGAATAAATTGCATTGCTATTTCAATTATTTCAAAGAACTGCCGCCAGAAAGCAAACGTGAGTAGAACGTTCGCAGAAATTTTTCGACTGTTGCGTGGTTGTTTGGTGCTTCATGAAGGAAAGGCAAGTAAAACACGTTGCTTTTAGGAACATTTTCCTTCGAGACTTTACTGCAAATCGTTCAATAGCTTGGTAACGACGGGGGACTTTCTTCTGTGGCCACAAGCTGTGTTGGGCATTCTCTAGCCAGCATTATTGCCTTGTCCAGTTGTCTAATTTCTTTTTGAGTCTCGAGAAGTAAGTTAAATGGAAGGAGTTCTTTATCGATCATCGTTTTCCTTAAGATCTTCGATCCCTGACATTTAATTTCAAGCTTTTCTTTCTGTAGACATGCAACTGATCTATTTCTCTGGCGCTTAGATGACACGGGACGTTTGACTTTTTTCGTAAGGTGCAATTGACAGCAAACGCAACCCTCTCCGTGTGAGATTAATTATTTACATAGCCTCCCTTTCTACACTGGGACATATTCACAACAGATGTCTGTGTTCAGATAAGAGGAGACGCGAGACATTGTATTTTGTTCCTTGGTTTCAATGCGTGATGGAAAAAAGACACTTTTTCAAATAACGCTATGTATAAGCGAAAAAAGAATAACCGCTACTGAAAGGATTAAGTATCATCGAATATGGGTTGGAGGGTTGGGTTTTTACACGCTAAAAAGAGGGTATTTTATGCTTGAAAACGAGTATAAACAATATGTGTGGAGGGATTTTTTTTTTGGGGGGGGGGTATAGGAAATACTAGAGAGAAATTGACTTATTTCTTGGTAGGATGGCTAATTATCGATTACTTTATAGATACTTGTATTGTCTTCAATTGGTTATGTAAGACTGATGAGAAATTGTCCTTACTCTGGGTATTTATAGCGTTCCCAGGACACACAGGAATCTTTGATGGGAACACGTACACTCTTGGAAAGCCTTCTAAGGTTTTTAATAGGAAAGCATAGTGGGGGAGTCTTGCCAACTGGGATGGCTTGTTTAGAAAAGATTTCCCTATAAAACGGGCGTCTATAAACCCATATGGGGAAGACAATATCGCTTCTATCATGGGGGAGGCATGTTTAAACACAATTTTCCTATAAATGGCCGTCTAGACACCTATATGGGGAAAACAATATGACTTGTAACACCTGGAGAGGCATGTTTAAACACGATTCCATACAAACGTCTATGGTTTTTAATAGAAAAACATAGTGGGGAAATAAAACAGGGGGGTGGCTTGGTTAGCAACCCTTTTTTTATCAAATATATCCATACCCACAATCAAATCCAAAAATCATAACCAGCAACCAGCCATCACATCCAACAATTATAACCAGCAACCAACATAACCAACAAACATAACCAACAAACTTAACAAACATAACCGACACAGTAATAACCAACAAGCATAACCAATAAACATCACCTACAACCAACATAACCAACAACCGAAAAACATAACCCACAATCATAACCAACAACCAACAATCATAACCAACAACCAAAAAACATAACCAACAACCAACAAACATGACCAACAAACATAACCAACAACCATTTCTCATAACCAACAATCATAACCAACAATCAATGAACATAACCAACAACCAACAAACATAACCAATAAACATAACCAACAATCATATATCATAACCAACAACCATAACCTAAACAAATAACCAGCAACCAACAATCATAACCAACAAATATAACTAACATCCATTAATCATAACCAACAAACATAACCAACAATCAAAACCAGCAACCAACAATTATAACCATCAAACATAACTAACAACGAAAACCAACAAACAATAAACATCAAACTTAACCAACAAATATAGAAAAGAAACATAACCAACATAACCAACCAATATGGCCGACAAACATAACCAACAACCAAACCAACAACCAACAAACATAACCATATGTTAATTTTTCTATGTTAATTTCCCTATCTGACTCACAGAAGTAATTATGGCGTCACTATTCTATTTAGTAAAAAATAATGATAAACAATCCTTACTAATCCCCATGGTAACCGTTGCCAAAAAGAATGACTATATCCGCATCAGCCGAAAATGTTTCCACAAAGTTTAGTCTTGCATATCCAGCCCATGCCTCAAACGCTTCCTTTAATATTGACTTGACTTTATCTTCTGACTGCAGTTTCGGAGTCCAGTTTGCAACACTGAAAAATGAACAACTTTATGGAAGAATATTACTCTTCTTTTTTAATTACTGGAGAAATAAAAAAATTCTTTAAATTTTCTTTACATTCTAATTTTTCTGCATAATTATTGAGTGTCAAGGACGAGTGCTATAAATTAGTAAATTGATAATTATGAAGGTATCTCATGGTATAAAATGATTAGTCCCTAGGCTATTTGAAAAACTATTGCTAATATTAAATATTTATGTACGTCCAGAATGTTATTTCAAGTACTCCTTTTCCCTTACTATCTCTTCCTCTCTCTCTTTCTCTCTTTCATCAATCCCCCCCTTTATATCTCTCCATGTCACTCGCTCTTTGTGCCCATTTCTCTGTTTTTCCTTCCTCTCTTTTTAAATACTCCGCAAACGCTGGTTTGTAATTGGGATCCCCTGAAGCAGCTGAAAGAAAATGCAAAGAATGAATATAAGTTGGTAAAACTTATAGCTCATTCCTTATTTATTAATACAGCGCTTTTTGACACTTTTTATCCAGTCCTTTAAAAACCTCTCTGACAAAATAACATCCCACGACTGCCCGCCATTGGCTTTCCTGGATACATCCCTTTCTAAGTAAATAAGAAAAAACAAGTCTTGATTATAAATAAATAAGACAAAAGGAAATGAACTCACAAATATGAAATATTCCTTTTACTCCAGCCAGAAGGGCCAAGGATATACCTCTTCAGTCTTGTGCCTGTTCCTTGATTAATTGTAAGATCTTTGTTCCCACATCTTGGTGTAACTAGAAGCTGAAAAGTCAGAGAAAAATGATTCTCAATTGAACGTCTTCACAGCAAATGCGTACGCAGGATTTTTTCCGGTGGAGGGGAAGCAATAAAAAGACAAATATTTGGTAATATGAATAAAAATACCCTAAAACTCCGAAAATTTATGATAAATGGGTTTCCTGAAGCCCCATTCCCCCTTGAGTGTGTCCCTGCCGTATAGCTAATCCCATGGGATTGGGCTTTAACATCTTATTGACGAATAACTTTAAAAAAAACAGATTGTGTAGAAAAGTAGCTGAAAAAATAAAGAGTGAAGAAAATAAAAGTACAGTATGACCGGCCAAGGGAGCACAAAATAAACGTAAATGACACAATAATAGATAGTAACTATAACCAAACTATGTAAGAACAACAAACTAGAATAATGAAATCCATTCACACCAAGGTGACATTAATAGGTGTAGAATATCTTAATCTTACTTCAAAGCAATTCACACACAAGATTGATTCATAAAACGAAATCAACTGGAATTCAAATTAGAACTTAGCTTGGAGTGTAATCAGAAGGGATTTCCTATATATGATTGAATTCCTTTACTTTCATGGCCACTAGTTAAATGGATGAGGATATCCAGATTTGTCATATGTGAAGAATTTCTGGACATGGTTTATATTGTTTTTGACTGGTGGAATTTTTCAAAAATACAAATATAAAACATAGCTAAGCTCAAATCCGTTCAAAATCACTTTTCGTATATATCCTTCTTTGGGATATTTTCAAGATCATCCTTTTCGAGGATTTTTTTTTTTTGAGGAAGTTAAACTTTATTAAGTCCTGCAATGGATATGTCGGATATTCTTTGAACAACCCAATGGCATATACAGGCCATAAATATTATTTCATTCTGTATACCTTTAGCCAGACCTTCCTATTTATAAAATATTTTCTGGTAGTTTTGGCAAAAAATAGTTTTGCCGAAGAACATAAAGAGTTTCACTGCCAATTTATTTCAATATTTAATGAAAAAATAGGGGGTATAAACTTCAGAGTATTGCTTTCATCTCTAATGTTTTTTTTTGGAGGGGGTATTTTCCAGGGTTGGTATTATCCACGGGGGTAATTTGCGAGGGGTATTTTTCGGGTGGAGGTATTTTCCAGAGGAGTATTTTCTGGGGGGGGGGGGTATTTTCTTGGGGGTTCTTTCCGGGGAGTAAACGCCGGGGGGTAAACACCGGCCATCGACGCTACCATACTTATCGAGTCACCCTAGAGACTTACCCCTTTATCCTTTCTAGAGACCATACAGTACCAACTTTACCAAAAAATCAATTTACATTTCGTGCCAGCACAAAAAAGGTGTTGAGGTAGGGAGGTCTGCTTACGTGTGTTAAGGGACCTTAGAAGGATAAGAACTAATTATCACTTATAATCAGAGTTAAAAAGAAAAAGAATGTAACTAGGATAATTAATAGGGAGGGATATTCTTTCTTGTATTTTCCGGGGTTTAGATGCCACAGTGCTATCCTTACTTCTCATTACAGTTTCAAAGACAAAATAAACTTGACAAATAAGGATAAACGTCAATAAAAGAAATGGCTTTTTCCAGGGTCTTGGTAGGAGGAGATGTATCTTGAACATTTAAAAATAAAAATAACAAGAAATAATAATTTAGAATTCATGTAAGTGCATAGAGGGTGTTGGGTGGAATTGGCTTCTTATTTGTGTTAAGGGATCTTGGAAGGAAAAGGAATAATTATTATTTACAATTAGAGTTTTAAATAAAATAACTATTTCCCGAATTTTTCAGAGAGGGGGGGGGGTGGATATGCTGGGGTTCTTTCTTGAAATTGTTGGGGTTTAATTACCCTGGTTTTACTACTATAAATACAACTCGTCACAATTTGAAAGAGAAAAATGGACTTGGATAGTATGGATGAAAAAAAAAGTAAGAATTTTTTCCACGGTCTTGGGAGAGGGGCAAGGTTTCATTAACATATAAAAACTGAAAGAAATATAAAGAAATTAATTTAAAAGTCACGCTAGTACACAAAGGGTGGTAAGAGGTTTTTGAAGGATGAATTATGATTATTATCTATAATTAGATTCGAAAATAAAAATGAATAAAATCAGCCTTTTTGAGAGGGGAGGAATATACCAGTGTTAATTATACGCTTGTATTAGCTTTGACATCGAACAATGCTAGCTATTTTAGAAATAGGCCTACTCATTTTTTTATGTCTTCAAACAGTTCGTGGTAACAAACTGTAAGTAAGGAGCAAGGCGGCTAAGTAGTAACCAAAACTCTAAAAAACAGAATTTTGATACCAATTGATGCATCAAAAAATTGAATTTTTATGTGGATTTCAAATATATAAAGTTTATCCAGTTTAGTCTTATCCATCAAAAGTTACGAGCCTGAGAATATATGCCTTATTTTCGAAAAAGGGAGGAAACGCCCCCTAAAAGGCATAGAATCTTAAAGGCATAGCTTAGAGAGCATGGTATTGAGGAGAAGGCAATCCTTCATATACGGAATAATTTCCCCTCCTCAGAATCACGTTCTTTAAGCTAATGTTTGTATTTTATCCCAATTTATTAATAACGACTCCTAAAACACAAGGGTCACTTAATTAGACTATTAAGAAGATTTTTTAAGTAACAAATAACAATTTAGAGTGAAAAGTGTGGTGTTTAGGATGGAGCAACAACCTGCATGTACCAGAATGGGCTACGAGTTGTGTAATTTGCCCGTAAAGAGCAAGGTATTGACTAGGGGGGGGGGAAGATCCCTCTAATATACGTAATAAGAATACACGAATAATACGCCTCGCTCTTTACTTTTCTAGGTACTTTTGAAAGAGCTTGTGGGAAAAGAGAGCCATTATTCCTTTTTTCTAGCTTTCATTCGATAAAGTTTCTTTTATATTCTCAGGAGGGGAGCGTGAAAACTATGGTTTTTAACTTTGATAGTATAAGGCTAAAAAGCAGTCTTTAATTTAGGGGGGAGGGTTGGTAAAATTAGACCTATGTCTCTTGCACTCTAAACAAAGGCATCTTTTATTAAAAGAGCGGAAAAAGGATTCATTTGCTGCCTATTATTATATCATATGGTGTTGTTCTAATTTCAAACGACTTTGATGATGTGAAATAGAAGCTTTAGTTAAATTTCTGTGTAAAATACTTATGTAAAAAATCATGTTATATTTAAAATAGATGCAGAGCTGGGAGGCGAGAAGATTTTTCTATATGGTAAAAACAGGAACATTATGTATCGCTCCCACCCCCCTTTAGGATCATATGCAAGCCTAGGCTACAGACTAATTATTGTCTAGAATTTTTCCTTTGAGTGTGCAATTTTTTATAAGAAATTTGCATACTTTAGGTACTTTTTTTCATGTTCAAGTGGTTTAGATTGAGGGAAAATGAGACCTATTTTTCCGTTTATTTTCGGGCTATTAAAGTTTGATTTATTCTTGTTCTAGATTTTAAACATTTCGAAAGTTATGCTATGGCTTTATAGCCTACGGAACTATCTAATTTTGAAAATTTACCCCATCCCCCGGTTTTTCTCTAAATGAAAAACTATAATTTAATTTCTTTTAAGGACAATTTTGAGCATTGTCCCCTACCAGACAAGAAGGCGAGAACCACTGATAAAACCCCTGTGAGGGCATCTGTTGTCCAGTATGGCCATTGGCCAAGACCTTCAGCGCAGTGTACCCCGCATATACAAGCCCATGACATCGCTTATCCGTGCACCCCACCTATACAAGTATTGCCGGGGCCTTCAAGACCAACGCCCACTATAAAAGGTGAGAATGTGCCTCCTTTAGCCCTCAACATGCATGCAAATTCCCCCTGAAGACGTTTGTATACTTCCTAATACCCGATACTATATGTAAACACTGGCCACGGTCCCCCAGGGACTGTGGGGGATTAAATCATCCTCAAAGACATAGTTATTATATTTTTCGACCATGCTGAACAAAATGTCTATCTCAAAGTTTTTATCGGTTGACTTTGGGGAAAAAATGAACGTGAGAGGGGGCCTAGTTGCCCTCCATTTTTTGTCACTTAAAAAGGGCACTAGAACTTTCAATTTCCTTTTAAATGAGCCTTCCCACGATATTCTAGGACTACAGGGTCTATACGATCACCACTGGGAAAAAAAAAAACAAATAAACACGGATCTGTGATCTTTCTTCTTGCAGAAAATACAAAATTCCACATTTTACAGATAGGACCTTGAAACCTCTACAGTAGGGTTCTCTGATACGTTGAATCTGATGGTGTGATTTTCATTTAGGTTTTATGAACTTTAGGTGGTTTTCCCCCCTTTTTTCGAAAATAAGGCGAATTTCCAAAAAGTAACGCATAACTTTTGATGGGTATAACTAAACTTGATGAAAATTATATATTTGAATTCAGCATAAAAATCTGATTTCTTTGATGCATCTATTAGTATCAAAATTTCTTTTTTTAGGGTTTCGGTTACTATTGAGCCGGGTCGCTCCTTACTTACAGTTCGTTACCACGAACTGTTTGATACTACGCGCAAAGAATATGGGTAAGTGTCATAATTCATAGGCCTTGCTGGTACATGAAAGGTGTTGCCTCCTCCTAAACACCTCGCTCTTCACGCTAAATTGTTACTAAGTACTTGATGTATATATACTAATGTTACAGAATGCAAGTATACTTAATGATATTAATGCTACGTGTAAACAATACGGGCAAATTCCACAACTCATAGCCCGTTCTGGTGCATGAAGAGTGTTGCCCCTTCCTAAACACCTCACTTTTCACTCTAAATTGCTATTCATTACTTAAAAAATCGTCTTAATAGTCAAATTAAGTGACCCTTGTGTTTTAGGAGTCGTTATTAATAAATTGGGATAAAGTACAAACAGCGTAAAGAACGTGATTCTGAGGAGGGGAAATTATTCCGTATATGAAGGAATGCCTTCTCCTCGATACCTTGCTCTTTAAGCTATTAAATAAAAAAAAAACAAGTTTTTTTTAACTGAAAGTAAGGAACGACGTTAAAAATTAAAACGAACAGAAATTATTCCTTATATGAAAGGGGCTGTCCCCTCCTTAACACTTCGCTTTTTACGCTAAAGTTTTTCATTGTATAAAAAAAATAGAGTTGTGAGAAAGTCAAACTTTAGCGTAAAGAGCGAGGCGTTAAGGAGGGGACAGCCCCTTTCATATAAGGAATAATTTCTGTTCGTTTTAAGTTTTAACGTCTTTCCTTACTTTCAGTTAAAAAAAACTTGTTTTTTTTTATTTAATTTTGGAACTTTTTTGAATAAATGCAGGTTTTGATCTTGGCTCACCGTACATGTTTAATTAAAACAAAATTTTCATATTAATTTACTTTTATTTGGTTAAATGGCTTTCTCGAAACTTATTTAATTTTATTTACAAACGTTTTTATTAGTAATAAATATACGTAACTTACGAATTAACTTACGTAACGAACTTCTATATTCATATATTTTTAATAGGTATATTAGGGGGTTTGCCCCCTAGTCAATACCTTGCTCTTTAAGCTAAAGTTCGAATTTTGTTCCAATTCTTTAAAAGTGGCCGCTTAATCAAAAAGGCCGTTAATTAGAATAGATAACTCTTATGAAAGTACTAAAAAATCCTTGGCTTACAGAGCGAGGTATTGACTAGGGGGTGAACCCAATCATATATGTAATATTTTCTGTTCGTTTAAAGTTTTGATGTTGCTGCTGTTGCAGCTGAAAAACTTATTTTTTTATATTTAATTTCTGATCTTTTTTTTAAATAATGCTGGGAAGTCCGGCGTCCCCTTCATAGCAATGTCCCTTCCCCCATGGAAACTTCCTTCAAGGAAAGATCTTCCCACATAACCCCCGACCAACCTCCCCCTCCCCCACTACCAGAAAAAATCTCCCCTGGAAACGTCTGTATACTTCCCAATAACCAATACTATATGTTAACATTGGGTAAAGTTCAAAACTTTCAGCACTCCCCCTCCCTCCCCCCGAATTCATCCTTCCAAAACCTCCTACCACCCTCTGTGTACTAGCGTGAATTTTAAATTATTTTTTTTATATATTTCTTTCAGATTTTATATGTTAATTACACCTTGCCCCTCTCTCAAGGCCCTGGAAAAAACTCTTACTTTTTTTTTCATCCATACTATCCAAGTCTATTTTTGTCGTTCAAATTGTGATGAGTTGCATTGATAGTAACAAAACCAGGGTAATTAAACCTCGACAATTTCAAGAAAGAACTCCAGCATATCCACCCCCCCCTCTCTGAAAAATTCGGGAAATATTTATTTTATTTAAAACTCTAATTGTAAATAATAATTATTCCTTTTCCTTCCAAGATCCCTTAACATAAATAAGCAGCCAATTCCAGCCAACACCCTCTATGCACTTACATGAATTCTAAATTATTTTTTCTTATTATTTTTATTTTTAAATGTTCAAGATACCTCCTCTATTACCAAGACCCTGGAAAAAGCCATTTCTTTTATTGAGGTTTATCCTTATTTGTCAAGTTTATTCTGTCTTTGAAACTGTAATGAGAAATGATGATAGCACTGTGGCTCTAAACCCCGGAAAATGCAAGAAAGAATATCCCTCCCTATTAATTCTCCTAGTTACATTCTTTTTCTTTTTAACTCTAATTATAAGTGATAATTAGTTCTTATCCTTCTAAGATCCCTTAACACACGTAAGCAGACCTCCCTACCTCAACACCTTTTTTGTTCTGGCACGAATTGTAAATTGATTTTTTGGTAAAGTTGGTACTGTATGGTCTCAAGAAAGGATAAGGGGGTAAGTCTCTAGGGTGACTCGATAACTATGGTAGTTTCGATGGCCGGTGTTTACCCCCCGGCGTTTACTCCCCGGAAAGTACCCCCAAGAAAATACCTCCCCCCCAGAAAATACTCCTCTGGAAAATACCCCCGCAGAAAATACCCCTGGAAAATACCTCCACCCGGAAAATACCCCCCGCGAATTACCCCCGTGGATAATACCACCCCCGGAAAATGCCCCCTCCAAAAAAAAAACATTAGAGATGAAAGCAATACTCTGGAGTTAATACCCCCGATGCTCTAAAGATAGGGTTAATATTTTGGACCTAACAGCCTTAGGCTCTAGTTTACTATGCAGTACTCCCAGACGTACATCATTAGCATAACCGTATTAGCACAAATTTGGATTACAGAATGCATTATTTGGTATATACAGAAGCACACTAACAGCAGAAATAAGTGAACTAAGCCTGCACAAACATATATTTAATACTAAAATTATGCCTATCCTACATTACGGATCAGAAATATGGGAGTATCAGCCGGCAAAGCAACTAGAAACCCTTCAACTTCAATATTATAAACGAGTTTTTGGCCTACACAATACAACACATACGTTAGTTTTAAAAGGTGATCTTGGTATATTTAACCTGAAATTGAAAAGATATACCCAAATCATCAAATTTTGGTTAAGACTTCTAGAACTTCCCCAGACTAGACTTGCCCGAGCAGCATATGAAGATCTTTTCCTTCAGTGTAACAAAACATCGTGGACAGCACAAATCAAAAGGATATTAGATGAGAATGGATTTTCAAGTTCGTGGGAGAAGGGAAAAGGGCCAGAAGATCATGAAAAGTTCTTCAAGGAATTTAGTGCTTGACTTGAAAACCAAGAAGTGCAACTATGGCAAGCAGCTGTGGACAAATCTCTGAGTCTTACTTTGTATAGAGAAGTAAAAGAGAATTTTGGTCAGGAGTTTTATTTCAAGCTGGGATTGCCCATTAAATATCTGAGGATTCGGATTCAGATTCGAGCAAATTGTCTTCCAATTTATGCTAAGCTTGCAAGGAAAATGAGGAAAGGTCCGGAGGCCGGGTGTAGTTGCTTGAGATGTGGGGAAAATGATTATGGGTTGGGCCATTTCCTCCTCCGGTGTAAGCAACTCTCTCATTTAAGGGGATTAATTATCCAGTAGGGGGAAGATAGGCTGCTTTATGAGTTAATGAGGTCTAGGACTCCCCGTTATATTGTGGCAGTAGGAAATTTTGTATTGATGGGAAGGATGTTAAATAAAGTGTAATTTTTCTTTAGTATTTGTCTTTTTGTATATGGCTTTAATTGGTTTTTAAATACAGATTATATTATTATAATTATTATAACTTCTAATAAGGCTTCCTATTCACATTATACGGCCCTTGTCTTTCAGTAGCCGTTCTTAAAAAATGTTAATTTCTGATCAACTTCTCCCATGAAACATTCCTCCATGGAAAGATCCTTCCATGTAAACCCTCTCCCAAGCCCCCCCACCAGAAAAAATCCCCCTGAAAACGTCTGTATACTTAGCAATAATGTATACTATATTTCAACAATATGGCCAAAGCTCGAAACTTGCAACCCTTCCCCTGGGGACTGTGGGGGATTAAGTCATCCTTAAAGACATAGTTTTTAGGTTTTTCGACTATGCTGAACAAAATGTCTATCTTAAAATTTTGATCGGGTGACTTTGTTGAAAAAATGAGCGTGGGAGGGGGCCTAGCTACCCTTCAATTTTTGGTCACTGAAAAATGGCAGTAGAACTTTTAATTTCCGTTTGAATGAGTCCTCTCACGATATTCTATAACTACTGGGTCGATACGATCACCCCTGGGGAAAAGAAAAAAAACAAATAAACACGCTTCCGTGATCTTTCTTCTGGCAAAAAACAGAAAATTCCAGATTTTTTCTGATAGGAGCTTGAAACTTCTACAACAGGATTCTCTAATATGCTGAATCTGAGGTTATGATTTTCATTAAGATTCTATGCCTTTTAGGGGGCGTTTCCTCCCTTTTTCGAAAATAAGGCAAATATTCTCAGGCTAGTAACTTTTGATGCATCATTCATCTTCGCATCATTTGGTATCAAAATTCCGTTTTTTAGAGTTTCGGTTACTATTGATCCTAGTCACTCCTTACTTACAGTTTGTTACCACGAACTGTTTGACGACATAAAAAAATGGGTAGGCCTACCTCTAAAATAGCTAACATTGTTCGTTGTCAAAGCTAATACAAGCTTATAATTAACACTGGTATATTCCTCCCCTCTTAACGAGGCTGATTTTATTCATTTTTATTTTCGAATCTAATTATAAATAATAATTATAATTCATCCTTCCAAAACCTCCTACCACCCTCTGTGTACTGCGTGAATTTTGAATTAATTTCTTTTATATTTCTTTCAGTTTTTATATGTTAATTACACCTTGACCCTCTCCCAAGGCCCTGGAAAAGACTCTTACTTTTTTATTTTTCATCCATACTATCCAAGTCTATTTTTGTCGTTTAAATTGTGATGAATTGCATTGATAGTAGCAAAACCAGGGTAATTAAACCCCGACAATTTCAAGAAAGAACCCTAGTATTGGATGGGTGGGTACCGCTGGCACCACTTATTGGAAGTGTAACGTACGGGTCACCACTTTTAAAGGCAAAAATGGCGCAAAGAGTTGTTATGCCACTTACTGGAGGGGGAGATCCCTCGTTGGCCCAAAATAATGGGATTTTCGCCGTTACTCCAACGGTTCCGTATCTACTAGCGTGATCGGATGGTCTAGGGCCACTTTTAAAAGCCAAAGTTTACCGATAAGATTTCTAACTATCTCTTTAGACTCGACCTAGGCTGAAAAGTTAAAAGAGTACATAGTATAAGAAAAAGTCTTACTGTATTCACTTCACGCTGTATAAGAACTCAAAAAGGAACTAAAGGTAAAAATCTTACAATTAACCAATACACTTTAAGACGCACGCTTGCGCGCGCACCTCTGACCAAAGGCGATGAATGGCCGAATCAAATCAGACTCCCAGCATCCTTTGAAGCTTTTCAAACTCTAAATTTAAGCAGTATGAGTCATCGCTCAACTGGCTTTTTCAACCACTCGCTAATTAGTGGATTCTTCAGACATCGTAATAAAAGTTTTCCTGGGGGTTTAGATATTCGACATAAATGAAGTTAAATTTATAAAAAGGCATTTTTCTGAAACAAAAGGGGCCAAAGGTCCCAACACCTCCCTCCTAAGAAAAATTACCGCCATCACGCCATGGGTCAGAGCACAAAAAAAACATAAAATAAATAACACCAGCTTTGAAATCACCGAACTTGCTTGTTCTCTCTTCCCCCAGTGTCTGTACTTCCATCGCTTCAGGATTCGTCGCAATCCCCACGTCTCCACCGTAGAACCACCATGGTCTAGATTGTATAGCATCCGCATTTGGTTTTCAAAGTTGAAGTCCCCAAGATTCGTAGAAATTCATTGTGCACAGCACAATCAAAAACAAAATTTTCTTGCTCTCACGAATTTACATTTGAGAGGAACAGATAATCAGTTCCTGGCACTTTCGATGATGTCAGCCATCGTGAAAAATTGGCTGCACTAGCCTCTTAATTTCCATCTGTGGAAGCAACCCCACATTTGAATAAAAAGTAAATTGCCCCTTGGCATAATTTCAAATAATCCAAGGCCGAAAATACACAGGCCTGTGAAAACGACAGGAGTTCAGGAAAATGAAGTAAAATTTTGAGCGAACCATGAATCGCTTTTCTCTGGGTCCCATCCCCTAAAATAATTGAATGAATAATGTTCGGTGATGAGGGATGAAGATGAAATTGAAGACTGGAAAGACAAGACTTCAGTAAAGGGATCACAACTTGTTCGCCAGTTTTTCATTGGAGGAAAAGGGCAATCTTTCACGTCTTGCAGCAGGGGATCTTCCCCAAGGGATTCCTCCCCCTCAAAAAGGAACAAACCCTCTTTTGAGTTGATCAGACCAATATCAGATTCCTTCCCAAATTTCTTTGATCCAACCCAAAATTCAGTACCTTTCAATCTTTCCGTAACCCGTTGTTGACAAGTCAATTCTATGTCAGGATTATCTGTAGTTTCTCTTAATTTGTCATGGGTTTTCTCCTCCCTCCTAAGTTTTTCCGTTTTATTTTAATTTTGCAATTTTCACTGTGGATCTTGGACCTCTTTGCCCCCCTTATTTTTTATTTTAGCTAGGCACAGCCCAGATAATTTTTTATTTTTCGCCACTGCAGGCTGAATCTCAAATTTTTTCTCTTTTTTACACACCTCTTTTCATCTCTACTTTTCTCAATTTTGTCATTCACGCAAAATAATAAATCATTGTTAAATCTGATTTGGACTATAGTTTCCACCATCTTTGACCGTATCACTTCATTGTAGCTCCGTTTAATATCTCTTTTCTCTCTTTTACTTCTCTTTACTTTTACCACAGAAACAAATATTTCATCATCAAATGGGAATTGAACTCCGACATTTGGTTTTTCATATTCTACTAAAATTTCTCGAACTTTTCGGGAAAAAGCGCGTACAATAAATTTCTTCTTAATTCATTTTCTGAATCTGTTCGTTCAAAATCCTTATTGTCTCTTTCTTTATAGGCTACTCTAGCCTTTCCGTCCTCTTTTCTATTCTTTCGAATTTCATCTTTCTCAGCCTGCATTTTTTTCTTATATTCTCGGTGCTCTCTCTCAAAGGCCTCCATATTTGCCTTTCTTTCTATTTTCCTACTTTTTCTATGGGCTTCATCCGCCCTTCTCGGTCTTGAGTTAATCTTATCTTTGTCCGACATTATTTCAAAATTCCATGTGTCATTATTTCTTCTTAACTCATTTTCTGAATTTATTTGTTCCATATCTGTACTATCTCTATCCCGCAACTCTCCTTCATTTGGCACAGCCTCTGAGGGATGAGTTCGTCTTGTTTTTTCACATATTATTTCTTCCTTGTTTATTTCGTACCCCCTAATTTTACCGCGTGTACTTCTTTCCGATTATAATATCTCTTAATTAATTAGTCAATCTTAGCAAGTTCAACAATTTTTCAAATAACCGGAATGTCTAGACTTCATTAGGAAACAACGACTTCTTTCACAACAAGCAGTTTTACGCGAGTGAAATATATCTCCGAAAAACGAATTAACAGGGGTTGGACGAGAAAATAATCAGAAAAACCACGCGAATAGTCCACTAGTGATTTAGCTGGACTAAAATCAAACAGGGGAACTACCCTGTAAAACAAATCACGTATCCCTCCTGGATACTCGTATTCCGAATATAATCTCCTCCTCGGCAGATTACTCAATAGGACAGGTGCCTCCCACCTTCCTTGTCCAATGTGCGCACAAAATGACAAATTCTCATAATTTGCCGTCCTCAATACTCTTATAACCTTCGTCACTGAAGATTATATCAAAGTCCGCCAATTCACTCAAATAATAACCCAACTTTCAAAGTTTTCTTATCTGTCCTTAAACCATGTAATACTTTTAAATACGGAGATTTCCCCACTGTAAACTCAACTCATTAATTTCACGTTATTCTTTTTTATTTTTGTCTTACAAGGCACACAGCCCATTATAGACCTTCATAATTCTATTAATTAATTGTGTATTTTTGTCTTTTTATATGTTACCACAATAGGCTACTTTCTAGGCCAAATTAATCCGTCTCTTCGAAAACGCAGAGTTCTTTTATTTATCAGTGCTGTTGATAGGTCCTTTTCTAGCTCTAAATTTAAGCAGTATGAGTCTTCGCTCAACTGGCTTTTTCAACAACTCGCTAATTAGTGAATTCTTCAGACATCGTAATAAAAGTTTTCCTGGGTGTTTGGATATTCAACATAAATGAAGTTAAATTTATAAAAAGGTATTTTTCTGAAACAAAAGAGGCCAAAGGTCCCAACACCCAGCATATCCATCCCCCCCTTCTCTGAAAAATTCGGGAAATAGTTATTTTATTTAAAACTCCAATTGTAAATAATAATTATTCCTCTTCCTTCCAAGATCCCTTAACACAAATAAGCAGCCAATTCCACCCAACACCCTCTATGCACTTACATGAATTCTTAATTATTTTTTCTTATTATTTTTATATGTTCAAGATACCTCCCCTGCTACCAAGACCCTGGAAAAAGCCATTTCTTTTATTGAGGTTTATCCTTATTTGTCAAGTTTATTTTGTCTTTGAAACTGTAATGAGAAGTGATGATAGCACTGTGGCATCTAAACCCCGGAAAATACAAGAAAGAATATCCCTCCCTATTAATTCTCCTAGTTACATTCTTTTTCTTTTTAACTCTAATTATAAGTGATAATTAGTTTTTATCCTTCTAAGATCCCTTAACACACGTAAGCAGACCTCCCTACCTCAACACCTTTTTTGTGCTGGCACGAATTGTAAATTGATTTTTTGGTAAAGTTGGTACTGTATGGTCTCAAGAAAGGATAAGGGGGTAAGTCTCTAGGGTGCCTCGATAACTATGGTAGCGTCGATGGCCGGTGTTTACCCCCCGGCGTTTACTCCCCAGAAAGTACCCCTAAGAAAATACCCCCCCCCCCAGAAAATACTCCTCTGGAAAATACCCCCCGCAGTAAATACCCCTGGAAAATACATCAACCCGGAAAATACCCCCCGCGAATTACCCCTGTGGATAATACCACCCCCGGAAAACGCCCCCTCCAAAAAAAAAAACATTAAAGATGAAAGCAATACTCTGGAGTTAATACCCCCTATGCTCTGAAGATAGGGTCAATATTTTGGACCTAACAGCCTTAGGCTCTAGTTTACTATGCAGTACTCCCAGACGTACATCATTAGCATAACCGTATTAGCACAAATTTGGATGACCTACATATTCTTGTCAGGACAAGATAAACATATTACTATTATTGTTATTTTAATTTATGCCCACTACAGAACAAAAGAAAGGTAGCGGAGTAAATAATCAACAATAAAAAAAAAGAGAGAACATTTCACAAAACTACATTACACAAACAAAATTTTAACAAAATCATACATAAGCCGTGTCAGCGGAGAAAAATATAGGTGTGTCAGGGTTTTGGCACGAGCCCGGCTTTCAATTTCTTCGCATTTTGTGGTAGGATCAATAATTCCGAACCTTCAGCATAAAGAGGTGTTGGACGTCCAGGACACTATTCCTAATAGATATTTTGCAAGCTTGAAGTATTTATTACAAAGTTGTCGCTTTTCAGACTGTGTAAGCAGATCAAATAAAGGGGAAATGTAAAGAAAATGCGGTGTTACCATTGCTTTAAGAAGTCTCGCCAGACTCTTTTTGCTCAAAGTATTTTTCAGAGCTACCGCTTTTGCTTACCCGGTGCGCATGCCCCGATATGCCGAGGACGAAACCAGGCCGCACAGCATTCTAATGTCAGATCCCTACTGAGTTCCGAGATACTTAATTGTCTCCGATCGAGCGACAGCAGGGCCATCGCAAACCGAAAAAAGAGCTCTCGCGCTGTCTGTACCATTAAATACTGCAAATTCTGTCTCAGAGATATTAACACGGAGACCAATATCTTTATAAAGGTTAACCAGCAGCTCAAGATTTTCTTTTAAAAGTGACAGCGAAGAGCTTAGTAGAAGAAGGTCATCCACATTCGATATAAAACTCAAGTCTACACCATCAAGAAAGAAGCTACCATGGATATGCTCAGTAGCGCTGTAAATTGCCGCATTAAATAAAACCGGGATAATTGCTGATCCTTGCCTGACTCTTCTCTTGAGGTGTATTTCTTTTGTAAGAATAGGTATCCGTCATCCTGCATATTCCATTATACCGGTACAAATACGAAAAACACTATTATTATACGAAAAATGCAGGACCTTAACTATACTGGGATCAACCCCATTCTCTAGACTAGTCAGAAGAAACTGTGGGTGAAAAAAACGAATCAAATTCTGCAGCTATATCAACACTGCACATGTAGAGAGCTGTCTTTGACTCGGTTGCTGGCCTGGAAATCTTTTTCACTAATCTCTGCGCTGTTGCACAACAATGACGATCCTTGAAACAAAACTGCTTAAAACCCGTAACACAAGACCGAGCTAGATGCGGCAGCAAAATTGTTTCAAAGGCCTTACCAAGAACCAAAGAAACTGTTATTGGCAAGAACGAGGAATATATATTTTTGTCACCCACTTTTTTCTGTATATTAGTTGTTTTTCCCCAACTAAGATTCTACGGGACCATACCTGTGTTCAGACACAGCAAAAAAAGCAATGCAATCAACTCAAAAAGAAGCTTCAAACCTAGCTTAAGGTCCTCACTTTTAATTTTTATCAAGTCCCATTGCTTTTCCTTTTTCAATTTCATAACAACAGCTATAATTTGACCAGCACTCACACTGATTAAGCTACGGGGATTAGGGAAAACCTGTAGTGAGGCTTGAAGTTTTTTCTTTCATATTCCGTATTCAAGGTTAGGTCCACGGATTCATACACACTCCGGTAGTGTTTTTCCCACTCCTCCCTGGATATTTTCACATCACCATCAGTACTTCGTTTCTGTGACTTTAACGATCGCCACAGCTTTTCGGGTGAAGCCAGAGTTTTTGATAAAATTTCCACATTTCGCACTTGCAGCTCATCAACTATTTGACTATATTGCTTTATAGACTCGCGAAGTAGCCGAAACAGCGCCCCAGATCCTGATCGACCTATTTAATTCCATTCCCGATGGTATTCTTTGGCAGGACTTTTTGCTGCCTTTACTTGTGGGTTTGACCATCCCGGCTTTCGCGTGCAAAGACAAACTCTCGAAACAGTTACAGCGCAATATATGTTACAGATGACTTGCTGCAAATATTATTCAATGTTACATCCATGGTTTTTACAATTTCTGGGAAGATTTGGACTTGCATTGTATTGCTACTTTCGTCATCTGCCAAATTGTTAATTATATTTTCTTCGTCTCTGAAATTTAAGCGGAGATCGTTGAGTGGACCTTCACACCCCAAATCAATCAAACTGCAAAGAAAACTATAAATTGAAGGCACATCGGCCCGCAATTGAAACCATTTTCTTGTTTTTTTAATTTAAAGGGCAAAATTTTTGTAAATCGGAGAATTTATCAAGAAAAACGTTTGAAAATTTGTCCAAATATATGTCTTCACCCTGCAAAGGGTACAAAAATGTAACTCCTGCTTTGACTATCAATGAAAATAAGCGTCTAGTGCACACCAAACTTGTTAACCAAAAAAAAATCGAAATTTTGCCAGGAATAAAATAATCTGGATCCGTAAAATTGTTGTCAAAAGGCCGTTTCCTTGTTCAATCCTCGTCCCTGCGGGAGGGATAATTTTTCAGAGCTCTATGGCGTGGGTTTTCAGCTATCATATCTATTTACAATCATGAAATGTGAAACTTTTACGAAACAAAAGCAGATTATCTTCCAAATCAAAATACTTTGGGTTTTTGGGCACTGTGTCAACTGATAATTTCTTGAAAGATGCAAAATTGAGCTGACGTAAAATCGAGCATTCAAAGAAAAAGTACGAAATAGGTGGGAACCAGCTTTTACCACCCACCCCACCACCACCACCACCACCAAGAAAACACCCTGTGTCTGGCTGATCTCCAATTGCTTTCCACGTATCCTAAATGAAAATAACTCTCATTTTCTGACCGAATTAGCACCCTCCAAAGTTTCTGTGACATTGAGATGAAGATGGGAATAAGGAAGGGGCGGTTTTCCTCCAATACGATAAATCTCACATTACGGCTCGCAGCATTACGGCTGAAAAATCGCAATAACAAAAACAGGAGTCATGGCTGCAGTGGCAGCTGCAACCTAGTAAAGGGCAAACCACAGCCCATAGTAACTGAAAGTTAAAAACGGGTTTTAAAAAAACTACCTAGTGAAAGAAAATTGCTATGTAACACTGATTCAGGGATGGTAGCTACTATTTCGGTTTGTCTTAAAAGTAAAAGTTTATTGTGAAAAAAAAATCTATGGTGATTTCAAAAAAAAACTTGAAACCCCTCGAAAAAGGCGTCAGATAAAAATTAAAACTGTACCATTGGAATCAGTATTGTTGAAAACCTTAAATAGGGCAATAACAGTCCCCCTCCTTGATAAACAAGGAAAATGAATTTTTTGCATGGGAAGCACTGATATGTCTCCCGTTTTTTCTTTTTTGTTCTAGCAGGGCTAGGGGTCAGGGGCGGATCCAGGATTTTTTAGAGGGGGGCACAAAATAGGTTGATCCAATAAACTTCCGTTAGGAGCAAGTTTAGTTAACGCAAACTTGAGTTAATTAAGTAAATTACACTACTTTAGACTACGCTAGGGGGCGCGTGACCCCCTGGACCCACCACTTTAGAGGGTGACTGGAACATCATAGAGAGGTGTGTAATAGCTCATTCTAGCGGAAATTTAATTTGCTAGTGCCATTTTTAAGTGACTAAAAAGATTGGAGGGCAACTAGCCCCCCTCCCTGAAGGCCTCCTCCCCACATAGTCATCCAATCGTAATTTTGAGATAGCCATTTTGTTCAACATAGTACAAAGGTCAAAATCTTTGGATTTGGTGATGATATGACCCTCCATAGTTCCTGGAAAAAGGGCTGCACATTGAGGAAAGGGCAGCGCTAGTTTTCTGTAATATTACAAACATAGGGTAATATCTCATTTTCTTTTATTTGCATTCGTTTTATTGATATATGTTAGATAGGCTGTAAAGTAATTATTTTTTTCGTTTTAAGTTTCAACTTCGCTCTTTACTTCCCTCAGAAAAACATGTTTTATTTAATTATTTCTGTAATGGGCAATTACTTCAGGCTGGTGTTTGCCTAGTGGCCGCGACACCACTGATCTTAAGGTGGCATATGGCACCAAAAAGGGACCTTGTTCTCATTCTTTGACCTTATAGATGGAATTTTAAGACTAGGGCGATAAGAAAATTGCCCTGGTTAAATAAGAAAGTCACAAAAAGCTGTAGCAATGAAGAAAATATTGAATTCTATGCTAAATCCAAGGACTATTGGTCAATTAATAAAATACTGTATATGGCATATTAAGTCAAAGCAAGGCCATTGTCCACTTTTTTGTAAGACAAGGATTTTGAATTTCTTGGGAAAATTTTATTTGGGTAACAAATTGAATTCAAGCCTTTTAAACGCAGTAATACGTATATATTACGAATCAGAGAAACAAGGGCTTTAAAATGAGCTACTAGTCAAGCATATATGGTTTAGTCTAAAAAAATAGTGTCTGACCCCTTAGAATATCTTCTGCTGTGAGCCAATTGTGATTGTGCTCTGGTTTGTGGTGAGTGACAGCTCATTTGAAATGCCTCATCTGTCTGATGATAGCGCTCCACGTTTTGACAAGAATAGGAACCTTTTTCTCATTCTTTGACCTTATAGATGGAATTTTAAGACTAGGGCGATAAGAAAATCCCCCTGGTTAAATAAGAAAGTAACAAAGAGTTGTAGCAATAATGAAAATATTGAATTCCATGATAAATCTATAGGGCTATTGTTTTTCGCTTCATAAAAACACTGTATATAACATAATAAGCCAAAGCAGTGCCATCGCCCGCTTTTTTGTAAGACATGAATTTTGAATTTCTTACAAAAACTTTATTTGGGAACTAAATTAAATTTAAGACTTTTAAACGCGGTAAGACGTATATATTATGAATCAGAGAAAAAAGGGCTTTAAAATGAGCTACTAGTCAAGCATATATGGTTTAGTCTAAAAAAACAGTGTCTGATCCCTTAGAATCTCTTCTGCTGTGAGCCAATTGTGATTGTGCTCTGGTTTGTGGTGAGTGCAAGCTCATTTGAAATGCCTCATCTGTCTGATGATAGCACTCCACGTTTTGACAAGAATAGAAACCTTTTTCTCATTCTTTGGCCTTATAGATGGAATTTTAAGACTAGGGCGATAAGAAAATGCCCCTGGTTAAATAAGAAAGTAACAAAGAGTTGTAGCAATGATGAAAATATTGAATTCCATGATAAATCTATAGGGCTATTGTTTTTCACTTCATAAAAACACTGTATAGGGCATAATAAGCTAAAGCACTGCCATCGCCCGCTTTTTTGTAAGACAGGAATTTTGAATTTCTTACAAAAACTTTATTTGGGAACTAAATTAAATTCAAGACTTTTAAACGCGGTAAGACGTATATATTATGAATCAGAGAAAAAAGGGCTTCAAAATGAGCTACTAGTCAAGCAGATACGGTTTAGTCCCAAAAAGTAGTGTCTGACCCTTTAGAATCTCCTCTGCTGTGAGCCAATTGTGATTATGCTGCGGTTTATGGCGAGTGACAACTCATTTGAAACTTCTCGTCTGTCTGATGATAGCAATCCATGTTTTGGGAAGAATAAGAACATTTTTCTAATTCTTTGACCTTATTTCCGTTGATCTTACGACCGAGTCCATTGATTTTGAATTGAAGTTATCAAGTATTCTGCTGGCGGTTGCATAGGTTGCATCAAGACATGGCTAATTGTAGAAAGAGAAAAGCCAAGACAGATAGTCCAAGTAATTGAGAGGCAAATGTTTAAATGGCTGGGGCACGGGTAAACGGCAGGAGACTTTTAAACGCGGTAAGACGTATATATTATGAATAAAAAAAGGGCTTTAAAATGAGCTACTAGTCAAGGAGATACGGTTTAGTTCCAAAAAGTAGTGGGAGACCCCTTAGAATCTTCTCTGCTGTGAGCCATTTGTGATTATGCTCTGATTTGTGGCGATAGACAGCTTATTTGAAATGCCTCATCCGTCTGATGATAGCACTCCACGTTTTGAAAAGAATAGGAACCTTTTTCTCATTCTTTGACCTTATAGATGGAATTTTAAGACTAGGGTGATAAGAAAATCGTCCTGGTTAAATGAAAAAGTCACAAAGAGTTGTAGCAATAAATAAAATTCCATGATAAATCTAAGGCTTATTGATTTTCAATTCATAAAAACACTGGGTAGTGCATAATAAGCCAAAGCAAGGCCTGAATTTCGTAGAAAAACTTTATTTGGGAGCAAAATTGAAATCAAGAGTTTTAAACGCGGTAAGATGTATATATTATGAATCAGAGAAAGAAGGGCTTGAAAATGAGCTACTAGTCAAGCAGATATGGGTAGTCCCAAACAATAGTGTCTGACCCCTTAGAATCTCCTCTGCTATCAGCCAATTGTGATTGTGCCCCGATTTGTGGCGAGTGACAGCTTATTTGAAACGTCTCATTTGTCTGATGATAGCACTCCACGTTTTGACAAGAATAGGAACCTTTTTCTAATTCTTTGACCTTATAGATGGAATTTTAAGACTAGGGCGATAAAAAAATCGTCCTGGTTAAATAAGAAAGTCACAAAGATCTGTAACAATGAATAAAATATTGAATTCTATGATAAATACAAGGGACTTTGTTTTCACTTAATAAAAACACTTTATAGGGTATAATAAGCCAAAGTAAGGCCATCGCCCGCTTCTTGTAAGACAAGGATTTTGAATTTCTTAGAAAAACTTTATTTGGGAACTAAATTGAATTTAAGACTTTTAAACACGGTAAGACGTATATAATATGAATCAGAGAGAAAGGGGCTTTAAAATGAGCTACTAGTCAAGCAGATATGGTTTAGTCCCGAACAAAAGTGTCTGACCTCATAGAATCTCCTCTGCTATGAGCCAATTGTGATTGTGCTCCGATTTGTGGCGAGTGACAGCTCATTTGAAACGTCTCATTTGTCTGATGATAGCACTCCACGTTTTGACAAGAATAGGAACCTTTTTCTGAGTCTTTCACCTTGTAGATGGAATTTTAAGACTCTGGCGATAAAAAAAATCGCCCTAGTTAAATAAGAAAGTCACAAAGAGCTGTAGCAATGAATAAAATATTGAATTTTATGATAAATACAAGGGTTATTGTTTTTCACTTAATATAATATGAATCAGAGAAAAGGGCTTTAAAATGAGCTACTAGTCAAGCAGATATGGTTTAATCCCTAAAAAAAGTATCTGACCCCTTAGAATCTTCTCGGCTCTTAAGTAATTCTGTTAAAGTATTTTTAATAGTCCTTTAGGTTTAAGGAGACAAAATTTGGCAACACTGTAATTAATTTGAAAGATAGGGCGATCGGCAAGGGATGTTTTCTTCAAAATTTGGCAACACTGAACATAGGGCCATGGCCAGGGCGATGGGCGATCGGCCATTACTTCAGGCTGGTGAGGAGAGTTATAGTTCAGTGGCGAAATCTAAATATTTTGTGCCTAAAAAAGCCTGCCCGTCAATGTCTGAGTTCTTTGAAGTACAAGTTATCATTAAAGAGTTAGTTAAAGAAGCAAATAAAGGTGCCTTAGTGAGCACTATTGGGAAAATTGGCATCCTGGGATTTTTTGGCCAAAGAAAAAATTATATATACAGGTCACGAATCAAAGAAAATTTTTAATTAGCATTATTTTTTGAAAAAAAAGCAATCCTGTGTTGACTTTATATTTTGAGCAAATGTCTTAATATCGTCTTTTGTGTCTATGATGAAGGCAAAATCGCACGAAAACATAATATTGACAAGAAAAATCACAGGATCGACCTCATATTCATGAGCACATTTCTAGAGAATAGATTGCATCATTTCCACCTCTCTCCTCCCCTAGGAGTGAACGTATCCTTTTTATATCTATGATGCACGCAACATAACAAAAGGAACCTAGCTAAGTATAAAATACCAAGTGTAATGAGTCTATTTACAAAAGACCTTTTAACAAGCTTCATAATCCCTAGAGGATCAAATAACAACCTAGACCATCAAATGTGATAAGACCAATCCGAGCAGCCAATGTAAAGAGCACTGCAAAAATGCTCAAAATAAAGATAGACGAAAATAAAGAACAAATAAATATACATTTAGAATACTTGCATCAGCAACAATTACAACGAGTCAAAAACAAAACTGACGAACAAAGAAACATTCGGTTCAAAGATAAGCGGCAGAAAGAATTAAAACCAATCAAAAACCAAAGTGAAGATCAAAGAAATAAGCGGTTACATGACATGTGACAACAAGAAGTAGAGCGAATTAAAATGAAAGTGAAGAACAAAGAAATATGCGGTTAAAAGATATGGCACAGCAAGAACAAAGAAAAATGCAGCTAGAAAATAAACGGCAGTGAGAATTACAAATTATAACGAGAAAGCGTGTATCAGAACGTGCTAAAAATCAAGTGAAGAACAAAGAATTGTGCTGTTAGAAGACAAGCGATAGCGAAAATCAGAACGAGTCAAAAATAGAAGTGAAGAAGATATCGACAAAGGCCAAGACCTCATCGTCTTCATCTTCGAATTGAAAATAATCTCCATCGTTCCATAGGTTACAGCAGCGAAGATCGGTGTGTGCGGGGTTCAGCACTAGACTTAGATCGTTAACTTAGATCAGGAACAGTTGCGGGCCTAATATTGAGCCCTGGGGGACACCACAGTTGACGAGTACATCGTTCCTTAAATCTTCTCCCATATAAGGTCAACTAGAGGCTTGTTGGCTGAATCAGTCTGTAAATCTATCCGCTCAGCATATGGAAAAGCTGTCAAATGCAAGTGGTCATTTATTCGATTTATTAAGTCAAAACTATTCAACGCCGTCGTCTCTCCTGCCATCTGGTATATATCACCCTTGTGGGAAATGTTGTCCCTCACCAAGCGTCGAAAAATACGAACCACGTACTACAGATTTGCAAAATTTTTGCTGGGACTTCCACTGAGATTTTCTAACATGGAGATCTCATCCATATATGAAATCCTTGATCCATCAACCAAGGTGATTGATCTAGAACGGAGAGCCTCAAGACGATCCCTCAGTAAACTCTACGACTCACCGCTGACTCAACTGTTTCTGTGAATGAATTACCTGTATTTAATTTTTAGTGTTGAACATGTTTTTCTTCTTTTTTTGTTTCATTTTGTACTCCGCTTTTTTTCTCCATTTCTCCATTGTAAGCGGGCATAAATAAATATATATATATATAAATCCTGCGATCCCTAAGATAAGATCAGAACCAATCCAGAGCTTTACCTCGTATCCCTAGGTGTTCCAGTTTCCCCAGGATAATTAAGTGGTACATACTATCAAATGCTCTCCTGATATTCAAGAAGAACCGCTGCAAGAAGAATCTTGGGTAGAGTGCCCTGGTCTGAACCCAAACTAGCGATTATGAAGAAGCCCTTTCTTCTCCAGAAATTGCTGCATAGGTTTTTCAAAAACTTTTGAAAATACTGAAAGAAGAGAAATAGGTCTGTAATTAGCCGGGTCAAGTTGAGAACCTCCTTTATGCAGCAAAATTATTCTAGCGTTCTTAAGAAATCCTGAGAAAGTACCCTTTTGCAAATTTATTAAGTAAGTAAGGGGCTCAATGATAGATGGAGCAACCGTTTTTAAAACTTTTGTGTATACTCTGTCAAATCCAGAATCCGAATTGCCTCGCAGATTTCGTATGATTAATAGGATTGCAGATAGAGAGACAGGTACGAGTGCCATTGAATTGAAGAATGCCGGACCAAGGTAATCTCTAAAACTCTTGCTGGGCTTTCCAACAGAATCTGCTGTTTTTTTTTCAACCTCTGCAAAAAATATCCTCGATGCATTTGAAACGTTTTCAGGTCCCGTTACAGTTTCCCCATTAACGGATAAATGAGATGGAAGCTCAGGGGGAGGACTGCAGGGGCACAGTATGGAGTTTAAAACCTTCCATATTTTCCGAGAGTTCTTTCCACTTTCATCGATTTTCTCACTAAAATAATCTCTCTTGACTTTTCATAGTATTGATCGAAGACATTAATTATAATTCGTATTCGTATTCGTTTAATCAAATAGCTTTCGTAGCAGACAAAACTGAACGCTAAATTATGCTATTTTTACAGTCATTTAAGAAAACAAATCACTTATTTAATATAATAACAAAATATGGTACAAAAGAATTGGCAAATCTGTTCGTTCGGCATTTTACGGGTTTAGTCTCTTCTGATGCCTGGTGAGTTTGGGGGTCGGTGTGGTTGGAGGAAGAATTGAGCAATGTTTCTCGTTTGACATGAGTGATTTCCCGAATCTCATTATCAAATCGTGTCTTCGGGCAAACAAAGTGGGCAAGCACATAACCAAAAGGGCATGCTCGTAACTCTCATACCTGGGTCCAAGAATCATTTTAGTAGCTCGTTTTTGAACATCTTCTAGTTCCTCTGACATGTAAGCAGTGTTTTGTGCTTGGGAACCCCAGACAAAACAACAATATTCAAGGATTGGCCTGATGTATGTCGTGTAAGCGAGTAAGAGCTGACGATATGAGAAACCCAGCCTTCGTTTACTCGTTAGACTTTGGATTGAGTAGTGTCCTTCGCGCACGATACTGTCTACGTGCAGTTTAAACGAGCAATCGCTTATAAAAGTCACACCTAATATTGTTGCTGACGAAACAGTTGGAAAGGGAACATCTGGTATTGTAATATCTCGTTTGAGCGGGTTGAAGCGTAGAACTTTCTATTTCTGCTCGTTCAGTTGCAAGCTATTAGCTTTACACTGGTTGACGAAGTCCAAAAAAATGTTGTTTCGAACTGCTGTTTTGCTACTGCGTTTTCTACTATGTATTTGAGAGGCGAACACAAGTCGTCAACGAAACGCTTGAAACGCTCAACGAAACTTGAAACGCTCCTTGAATTCTGCAAGGATTTTATTCATAACTGCAAGGAAAAAAAGGGCAGCTAGTTCCATTCCTTGGGGACAGCCACAAGTAAGTTTGGTCCCCTCAGAGCGGATATCGTCGGCAAATAACGGATATACCGATTGCCGTTGCCCACGCAGAAAATCTCTCAATAATAGCAGGAAGTTTTTTTCCCGCTCCCATCTCTTTAAGATTAGTCAGTGCAATGAGGTGCTCTATATGGTCGAAGGCTTTCCTGTAGTCTGCCAAAAGTAAATCGATAACACTGTTTGGGCTCTCCAGCCTCTCAACTATCAAATGGTACATCCGCACTAGGTATATTGCCGTGCTACTGCTTCGTATACAGCCATATTGGTAAGTGTCTATTGAGGGTGCAACCTGCTGTAATAGGACACGGTGGATAAAACCTTCGGCCACTTTAGCCAAGTTGGAAGTTATGGATTTAGGTCTCAGCTGGTCACAGGACTGGGGTGCCTTTTTTTTTGGAATGACCCGCACATAGGCAGCTTTCCAAAATTATGAGAATGATTGTTCTGAGAAACACTCATTTATGATTGATATCATGGGTTTGACTAGAAAAGGTGAGAACTTATTCAGTAGCTTCACAGGGAGTTCACCTCAATATGAGGCACAGTTGTTACGTAGTCATTCGATTTCACGGAAAGACTGATATTTCGGACACTTCTGAAATATCATTGGCACTACAACTGTCGATGATATTTCTCATCTGTTCGTCACTTATGGTGGGGTAAGAAGTGCAAATTTGTGTATAAAGCTCGTTAACATCCGAGGCTCTGATTAAACTCCCGTCTATGCTGCTGATTCGTACTTCAGTCCCTTTCTGTTTTCCAGTAAACCTTTTTACTGCATTGTGCCACTTGTGGGAATCTGACTTGAGGAGTGGAGCTACTTTTTCCCGTATATACCTTTTCCCAATTACGCGGAGGACTGAAACGACTTTGCGAACTTGTTCCCCTCCGATACTTCTCCTACGGCATGGAGATTGCTTCGTTTTTCGATCATTATTTTGAGCTCTGAGTTTAGCCACGGTTTATCTGTTTCACAGACCAAGCGCATTTTTACAGGAAAAAATTCGCTGTTTTTTTGTTGCAGAGTCGAATATAGTGACCTTTTCATCAATGTCTGTTATAGCACAGATTGCAGCCAAATCGGAGTTCGCAATCCATCTCCCAAAGGTTTGGATGGAGCTTTCACTCTGTGGTCTGTACAGTATTCTAGTCTTTTTTGGTTTAGGTATACGGTTTCTGTTCTTTGACTTCCAGTATAAAATGTTCTGATCAGATTTTGTAAGTAATCCTAAGGAAAATGGTGGTTCATAGTAAGCTTCGATATTTGTCAGTATGAGGTCCAGTATGCTTCCACTTTCATGAGTGGGAACAAAGACAATTTTTTAAAGGCCCAACACACGGGAAATCCATTTTTTGTTGGTTAATTTGAAGTCTCCTGCTATGATAAATGCTGGATTGCTGTACTGTTTCCGAAAACTGTCAACTTGAAATTGCAGATACGTCACTAATTCTGGCCTATTATACGTACCTTCTGGATAGTATATCGCTGCTATTAAGATACATGAGTCAGTCCTTGGTAGCCCCTTCGTCTTGCACCATAGCCAGATTGTCTCATGGCACGAATCTGAAGGGATACCCAGTTGTTTGCATGGTAAGTCTTCGTGGCTATAGATTCCTACGCCACCTCCACGTCGGTTGTCCCCTCTATCCCGTCTGATATTAAAAAGTTCAGATATTCTTTTATCGCACCCGTTTTGGTTGTCATATCCCAGCATTCAGTAATTACTGCTAATGGTGCTAAGTTTATGCGCAAGACAAGTTCTAATTCATCAACGTTTTTGGTTAGGGAACGGGCGTTGCAAAGAATCAGGTTTGGGAAATATGTCTTGGCATTCAGCGTTACAGGTTTTAGTACGGGAGGGGAACTATTCGAGGGTAGTTGGTCCACAGGAGTATCAGGAGAGTAAGGTCTCAGGGTTGGTATAGGTGCTGAATACTCTGTAATTACTACACTTGTCAAGTATCGCTTATTTCTTGGCCTTTTGATTCCGTTGTTGTTCTGAACTATGGATATTACCGGTATGCCGTGGTCACCACCTTGAAGTACACAGCGCTCTCTACGTGCTTGGACTCTCCTGCCTGCGCGTTTCCCACGCCGTCTCCGCTTCCCTTTAGATTTGCGCTGAACGGGTGTGACATCTTTGCTAGGTTTGTATAGTAGGTATGCGATTAAATTTTGGACGATAGATCCCTCCGTCTGGTACTAAGCAGATCTGCCAAACCGGAGGACAGAGGAAGAGTTAGAGTAATGGGCAGTATCCATGCAGTATCCCATTAAGATAGCTTCGTTCCCTTGTTTCTCCAGGATACCAGCTATTTGGCTTAAACTTCGCGGGAATTCAAAAACGGATTCTGCCGGTGGTATACTTCTCCAACTGTTATTTTTCTTGTGGAGGTAAGGATACTTCAAGGGAAAGTGGTTCATGAACACTTTCGACGTTCCGGGTTAATTCTTTACTAATACAAACTGAGTAGTCTTGCCGTATGTAAATAGCTAAGCCTCCCCTACTCATAGTCGATCTATGCAAAAACTGGGAAGTGTATCCAGGTATTTCCAAAGGGGTATCTTTTTGTCCTGTTAAAAATTTTCGCCATGTCTGATTACGTCTGTCCGTAACTGTTAGCAGAAAATTATTAGAGAAGAAAACGAAGAGCATTACCCTTGACAGTTCAGTTGTAGAACAGTAATCTGAGACTCAGAGCGTCTCCCACTTAAATTACATACTTCTTGATATCGGCTTTTAGGAAATTGACTCTTATCAAATAACGGAGAATCTGATTCATTATTAATTTCAAAATCAAAAATTTTTTCCAAATCCAAAAATTTTTTCTTCCAGCTCTGTTAATCTAGCATTACTTTGGCTAGTTGATGAAGAAGCGTCCCCGAAGGGGTTAGAACAGAAATTCATTACTTACCAGCATACTGAGAAGAGGCAATGGCTGTACCTTTGAGAAGAGCCGCAGACCACTTTGAAGAAGCCGCAGACCACTTTGAAGCGGCAGACCACTTTGAAATCAATGTTCACAACCAATTTCTTGTATTGCCAATGTAGCAAGTCTTTTCTAATTTTTTATTTTAATTTCATGTTCGAACTTATTTTTTACTTTAGAATTTTATCTTTTATCCTTTACCTGACCTCAGAATTTTGATTTTTTTATTTGACTTGATTTTGTATGTTGTTTTTTGTTGTTTTTTTTTGTATGTTATTGTCTGTTATTTGTTGTTTGACTCAGAATGCAAATTCGACCTTTAAAGGCTAATGACAGTTCATTTTTGAAATAAATCTTATCTTATCAGTAAGAACTATTTCATCGGTAAAGTCACAGTCATAAGGTTGTCTCATTGTATTTAATTGTACCCTGCCACAGAATTTGTAAGATCTCAAAACAAAGTCTATGATTATGGCAAATAAGATTGATAGAAGGCAACCTTGTTTCACACCAGATTCAACAGCAAACCACTCCGTCTGTTTCTTTCCTGTCTGTACGGCACAAAACTTCCCCTCATACACGACTTTGACCATCTACATAAATTTCTCAGTAATTTCATAAAACCGAAGCATTTTCCAAATCACTCAACAATGTACTGAGTCAAAAGCTTTCAGAAACTACGAAAACCAAGATAAGCTGCACCTGACATTCATTCGATTTATTCTTTTTGTTTAACATTTATACACCTCTACCTCCTTAACGGCCTGCAGCTCGTTTGGCTTCTGTGGCTTTTTTCGATGAATACTCTATTGTTTCCTTTGCATACCTCCGTGTTTCTGTATCAGTACTTTTATATTGTTTTTCCAAAACATCACTACAATACTTATCACAGAGATGATTAGACGAGTAATTACCAACAATAGCTTTTACATCAGCTCTTTTCTGTGTAAGCTGCCAAGTGGCATCACTAATCCATTCTTCTTCCCTACGCTTCTTATATCTCAGATCATCAAGTCCATGGGAACCAATCGGTGCGGGTGTTTGCTGGGCATCACTTCCAACATTGGCATTTGAGTCCCCAATTATCACCTGAATATCGTGTTGGTAAGCAATACCGTTCAACAGCTGGTAAAAAAAAGTTCTGATTCATTTGCTTCTTCTGTAGGAGCATACACCGGAATGATAGTCATCTTTGCTAGAGTAGTAACAAATTATAGTTGAAAGATACGGTATTAACAGGTTCCCAATCTGAGAGGTGTGCTCTAGTTACCTTATCGTCTGAAAGAGCCACTTCAGCAATTTTTACCCATTCTTTACCAGAAAACAACAGATGTATTTTTTGCTGTCGACAGGCTGAAATTCAGGGATGCCCGTCTCCATCAGGGCAGAAATATCAATATGGTAGTTTTCAAGTGTCTTTTTGACACTATTCATTCTGCCAGATTGTGTATCCTGGTTAAAAGTTTTTACCTTCCAGAATCCGATCTGGAAAACGTCTTTCGTAGTAAGAAATACTGTCCGGGGCTCGTAGTATTCATTATCATTAGGTCAGCCGGATTTCTGAGGCTATTTGTTGTTGATTCGGTGATAGGCGATTAGCCTGTCAACCAGCCGTCACCACTTTACACGGACTTTGACCGTCAATTATGACCCAAGAGAGCCACTTGAGAGCCCCGGATAGCCTCCCTTGCCCTTTACCACCATTCAGTTTCAGAGGCACAGTGTCATTATGGTTAAAAAAAATATAGCTTGAATCGCATACGGTACCAAGTTTAAGCTAGGTAAAATGTGAGAAGTGTTTAATGTTAAGAAAACAAATCTATTGAATTGAAGTTTAACAAGGAAAACACCACAAAAAAAACATTTCTTCCACAAGTACCGAAATCATATTTTGGAATGTGTTCAACCATCAAATACCAGAGATGGAGAGGGAAGATAGAGAGAGAGAGGACTGATGGGGGATTCATAAGGTGGAAGAAATTACTTTCCGTCCATTATATAATCAACATTGAATTTTTAATGGTTACGTAGTTTTAGAATTTGGGGGAGTGGTTTTAACCCTCTAGTACATTCTTCCACTTCTGGTAATGTTTAAAATTTTTTACCTCCAGGGTTTCTGCGTCTACTTTTCCTGTTGGGGCTATTCCAGCAAAGGCTTGCATCTGGCGCACAGCTTCATCCACTGCCTCTTCTTTAAAGAGGGCTTCAGTGTTATTTCCACCTTCTTGAAGATATCCAAAACGCTGAAGAAATTTCATCTTAAAATTAAATTAAGTAAGTTAACAGATTTGGTTAGTTACTGTCGACTATCACTACTTTGCAGGGTTTGTTTTTTTATGGTTGCACCTTTTTTCTTTATTTTGCATGTGTTCTTTTCTCTGATATTTTTAAACTTAACATCACAAAGTTGACATGTTAAAATATTATTCACTTCGAGGTTCGGGGCAAATGAACCAATGAAGTTTTGACTTGAGATATCTTAAAACCTTAACCTACCTTTCCCGGTTATTTTAAGAGTTATTCTCTGTGTCTTTTTTTACAGTTTTTCAAGGTTATGCAGTATATATTGTTTATTTGCATCTGAAATCTCTTCTAACTTAAACTTAGGCCAACAGCTTATAAATAGATGCGATTTAAGGATGATGAATACAGAAGTGACAAGTATTTACACATTAAGTATACTTGTCAAATAGTTTTGTTCATTCTATTTTTTAATATCACTCTTTATTTTATTAAATAAAACAAGTTTTTTTAACTGAAAGTAAGGAACGACGTTAAAACTTAAAAGGAACAGAAATTATTCCGTATATGAAAGGGGCTGTCCCCTCCTCAACGCCTCGCTCTTTGCGCTAAAGTTTTTTATTGTTTAAAGAAAATTAGAGTTGGGAGAAAGTTGGGAGAAAGTTTTTTATTGTTTAAAGAAAATTAGAGTTGGGAGAAAGTCAAACTTTAGCGTAAAGAGGAGGGGACAGCCCCTTTCATATACGGAATAATTTCTGTTCGTTTTAAGTTTTAAAGTCGTTCCTTACTTTCAGTTAAAAAAAACTTTTTTTTTTTTATTTAATTTTTGAATGTTTTTGAATTAATGCAGGTTTTGATTTTGGCTCGCCGTACGCTTCGAGATTTATTTATTTATTAGGGAGGGGGCTTAGTTGCCCTCCATTTTTTTGTTCACTTAAAAAGGGCACTAGGACCTTTAATTTTCGTTCCAATAAATCCTCCCACGATATTCTAGGACCACTGGGTCGATACAAACCCCCCTGGAAAAAAAAACAAATAAACACGCATCCGTGATCTTTCTTCTGGCAAAAAAATGCAAAATTCCACAGTTTTGTAGATAGGAGCTTAAAACCTCTATAGTAGGATTTTCTGATACACTGAATATGATGGTGTGATTTTTATTAAGGTTCTATAACTTCTAGGGGGTCTTTCCCCCTTTTTTCAAAAATCCACCAAATTTTCTCAGGCGCGTATTTTTTGATGGGTAAGACTAAACTTGATGAAAGTCATATATCTGAATTCAGCATTGAAATCTGATTCTTGTGATTTATCTATTGGTATCAAAAACCCGTTTTCTAGAGTTTCGGTTACCATTGAGCCGGGTCGCTCCTTACTTATAGGTCGTTACCACGAACCATTTAGAAGATCGTCTTTAAAACCATTTCCAGGGTTACCCTAAATGTGAGGTTGTCAACCACCTCCTCAAATACAACTTTTCAAAAAGATTAGCTTTTGCGGAGCAATGCTTCGTGAAAAAGAGCCCATTTAGTGTACAAGTTTTTTCCGGAAGTAGCCTTAGGAGTGAAGCTTGAAATTTCAAACGAACTAAAATACTACTTTGACGATTACACGAGATATATCTAAAAATAATAACTCATAAACTGACTCGTAATCTTTTCCAACGTCTGTAGAACTCTGAATACTAATGTTTTTACTGAAAACATAGAAATAATCCCCCAACCAGATGATGTTTTCTTATTATCATAAACCTCTAAGTTTTACTTGTTTTAAGATTTATTTATTCATTAATATTAGAACCTGTTGTATGCTTGTTTGCTTTGATTGTTTATTTAGTTTCTGCTCATTCTTTAGTGGTAATTAAATAAAAAAAAACTATTTTTTTTAACTGAAAGTAAGGAGCGACATTAAACTTAAAACGAACAGAAATTATTCCGTATATGAAAGGGACTGTCCCCTCCTCAGCGCCTCGCTCTTTACGCTAAAGTTTGACTTTCTCAAAACTCTATTTTTTTAAACAATAAAAAACTTTAGCGTAAAGAGCGAGGCGTTGAGGAGGGGACAGCCCCTTTCATATACAGAATAATTTCTGTTCGTTTTAAGTTTTAATATCGCTACTTACTTTCAGTTTTAAAAAAAAAATGTGTTTTTTTTATTTAATTTCTGAACGTTCTTGAGTTAATGCAGCTTTTATTTTGGCTCACCGTACATGAATAATCAAAACAAAATTTGCATATTAATTTTACTTTTTGTTGGCTAAATGGCTTTCTCGAAATTTTGTTCTGACATAATTTACGAATTAACTTACGTAACAACGCTAAAGTTCGAATTTTGTTTGAATCGCAAACCCCTGAATCACAATGGCTGTTTTATTAGAATTAAATAAAAAAAACAAGTTTTTTAAACTGAAAGTAAGGAGCGACATTAAAACTTAAAACGAACAGAAATTATTCCGTATATGAAAGGGGCTGTCCCCTCCTCAACGCCTCGCTCTTTACGCTAAAGTTTTTTATTGTTTTAAAAAATAAAGTTGTGAGACAGAGTCAAACTTTAGCGTAAAGAGCGAGGCGTTGAGGAGGGGACAGCCCCTTTCATATACGGAATAATTTCTGTTCGTTTTAAGTTTTAATGTCGCTCCTTACTTTCAGTTTAAAAAACTTGTTTTTTTTATTTAATTTCTGATCGTTTTTTAGTTAATGCAGCTTTTATTTGCATAAAAATTTTACTTTTCTTTTGCTAAATGGATGTCTTTACAAATTAACTTACGTAACTAACTTCTATATTCGTATATTTTTCTTCTGGCAAAAAATACAAAGTTGCAGATTTTTGCAGATATGAGCTTGAAACCTATGTAATAGGGTTTTCTGATACGCTGAATCTGACGGTGTGATTTTCATTAAAATTTTTTCACTTTTAGGGGATGTTTCCCCCCTCTTTAAAAAATCGAGTAAATTTTCTCAGGCTCGTAGCCTTTGATGAGTAATACTAAACTTAATAAAATTTATATATTTAGGATCAGCATTATAAACACATTCTTTTGATACATTTATTGACATCAAAATTTCGTTTTTAAAAGTTTCGATTACTATTGAGCCGTATCGCTTGTTTTTTTATTGTTTTTTTTATTACGTATATGTTATTACTTATATGAAGGGGTTCTCCCCTTAGTCAATACCACGCTCTTTACGTTAAAAGTTAAAAAAAATTTTGATTCACAAACCCCTGAATCACAAAGGCCGTTTAATTAGAATAGATAGCTCTTTTGAAAGCACTAAAAAAAAAACTGTAGCGTAAAGAGCGAGGTATTGACTTGGGGGAGAACCCCCTCACATACGTTATAATTTCTGTTCGTTTTAAGTTCTAATATTCCTTCTTACATTTCAGTTGAAAAAACTTGTTTTTTTTATTTAACTTCTGATCGTTTCTTAAATAATGCTTGGAAATCCGGCGTCCCCCTCATAGAAATGTCCCTTACCCCAAAGAAACATCCTCCACGGAAATATTCTCCAGAGTAATCCCCTCCTCTAGCCCCCCCCCCTCCAGAAAAAATCCTTCCTGAAAATGGTTGTATACTTCCCAATAACCAATAAATAATGCTGGCAAGTCCGGCGCCCCCTTCATGGCAATTTCCCTTCCCCCATGAAAACTTCCTTCATGGAAAGATCCTTCCATATAGCCCCGACCCTCTCCTTCCCCCACCTACCAGAAAAAATCTCCTCTGAAAAAGTCTGTATACTTCCCAATAACCAATACTATATGTTAACATTGAGTAAAGTTCATAACTTTCAGCCCTCCCCCTGGGGGCTTCGAGGGATTAAGTCATCCTAAAAGACATATTTATCATATTTTCGACCATGCTGAACAAAATGGCTATCTCAAAATTTTGATCGGGTGACTTTGGGAAAAAAATGAGCGTGGGAGGGGGCCTAGTTGCCCTCCATTTTTTTTGGTCACTTAAAAAGGGCACTAGAACTTTTAATTTCCGTTCCAATGAGCCCTCCCACGATATTCTAGGACCACTGGGTCGATACGATCACCCCTGGGGAAAAAAAACAAAAAACAAACAAACAAATAAACACGCATCCGTGATCTTTCTTCTGGCAAAAAATGGAAAATTCCACATTTTTGTAGATAGGAGCTTGAAACCTCTACAGTAGTGTTCTCTGATACGCTGAATATGATGGTGTGATTTTCATTAAGGTTCTATAGCTTTTAGGGGGTCTTTCCCCCTTTTTTCGAAAATCAGCCAAATTTTCTCAGGCGTGTAACTTTTGATGGGTAGCACTAAACTTGATGAAAGTTATATATTTGAAATCAGCATTGAAATCTTATTCTTTTGATATATCTATTGGTATCAAAAACCCGTTTTCTAGAGTTTCGGTTACCATTGAGCCGGGTCGCTCCTTACTTACAGTTCGTTACCACGAACTGTTTGATAGGTAGCTCTTTTGAAAGTACTAAAAAAAACTGTAGCGTAAGATGCGGGGTATTGACTTGGGGGCTAACTCCCTCATATGGGTAATAATTTCTGTTCGTTTTGAGTTTTAATGTTGCTTCTTACTTTCAGTAATTCCGTAATTCAGTTAATTTAATTTCTGATCTTTTTTTAAATAATGCTTGAAAATCCGGCGCCCCCTTAATAGAAATGTCCCCTACCCCAAGGATACATCCTTCATGGAAAGATTCTCCCATTTAATCCTCCTCCAACCCCCCCCCCTCCTACCAGAAAAAATGCTTCCTGAAAACGTCTGTATACTTCCCAATAACCAATACTACATGTAAACAATGGGCAGAGTTCATAACTTGCAGTCCTTTCCCCGGGAACTGTGGGGGATAAAGTCATCCTAAAAGACATATATATTAGATTTTCAACTATGCTGAACAAAATGGCTATCTAAAAATGTTAAATGGGTGACTTCGGGAAAAAATAAGCATGGGAGGCGGCCAAGTTGCCCTCTAATTTTTTTTGTCACTTAAAAAAGCCACTAGAACTTTTAATTTTCGTCCAAATGACCCCTCTTACGATATTCTAGGACTACTGGATCGATACGATCACCCCTGGAAAAAAAACAAATAAACACGCATCAGAGATGTTTTTTCTGACAAAAAAACACAAAATTCCACATTTTTGCAGATAGGAGCTTGAAACTTCTACAATAGGGTCCTCTGATACGCTGCATTCGATGGTGTGATTTTCATTAAAGTTTTAGGACTTTTAGGGGGCGTTTGTCCCGTTTTTCGAAAACAAGGCAAATTTTCTCAGGCGAGTAACTTTTGATGAGTAAATCAATCTTGATGAAACTTACATATTTGAAAACAGCATAAAAATCTAATTCTTTTGATATGTGTATTGGCATCAAAATTCGTTTTTTTAGAGTTTCAATTACTATTTAGCCGGGTCGCTTTCGGTTACTATTGAGCCGGGTCGCTCCTTACTTACAGTTCGTTAACAAGAACAGTTTGAAAGACTTCTGTTCGTATAAGCTTGATTTCCATAATCAGTTTAAGTCTTACTCGTTTTAAGATTTATTTATTCATTTATATTAGTACCTGTTGTATGTTTGTTTGCTAGGATTGTTTATTCAATTTCTGTTCATTATGGGTTTCATATATTCTTTAGCAGTAATTTATGGTCGTCTTGAGTTTAAATTATTTTAGGTTTTCATTTTTGCTGATCTTAAGCTTAATATGACCTTTAGTTTGCTTTGAAAACGTCTTTTTCGGCATTTTTTTTCTGATGAATTTCTGTTCGTTTTTGATCGCTAAAGTTTTTCAAAACTCCTTGTTTCAAAATCTATTTTTTTTTTACCATCAATGTTTCACCAAAGAATCAAAACTAATATCAAAGTAACAAAGTATCAAAGTAAAAAAAAAGTATCAAAGTCAACATAGTGTCAAAGTAAACAAAGCACCAAAGTAAATTAATTTTAATTAACTTTTTTTTAACTTAACTTTTTACTTAACTTAACTTTTAAATTAACTCAATTAACTAATTCTAATTATTTTCAATTAATTTTAACTAACACCAAAGTAAAGTGACAACCCCTAGTCATAGGTATTTGAATTTTGGACTATTTTGAATAAAATGGCAATTTCAAAATTTGGATCAGATGCATTCGAAGAAGAAAGGGCGCAAGGGAGGGGAGATTGGTACCTAATGATCACTTTTGACTCTTAAAAGTGCACAAAAAAAATCGATTTGCAATTTAATGAACCTCCTCCAAAGTTTTTACGACTACCCCTTCCATAAAAACTTTATGTGTTAACGATAGGCAACTAGCATAATTTATAGCCCTTTCACTGAGGGCTGGGGGTTATCAAATCCCAAACCATAGTTATTTTACATTTGGACTAACTTAAACAATACGGGTATCTCAAGATTTTGATCAGAAGCATTTGGGAAAAACCGGCATGAGAGTGGTTGCCTTCCAATCACTCTTGACTTTTAAAAGAGAGCTAGAAGTCTCGATTCTAAATTGAATGAGCCTTCTCAGAAGTCAGTACGACCACCCATTCCATGAAAAACTTATACGTTAACAATGGACAGCTTACAAAACTTGAAACCTTGCCCAGCGGACTATGTCGGGGGGGGGGGGGGGGGGGTTCTACCCCAGAGGGATAGTTATCTTATTTTCGGACTATTTTGAATATAATGACCGTCTAAAACTTTTGGTAAGATGTGTTTGGGGAAAAGAGGGCTTGGGAGGATTCTAGTTGCCCAAAGATCTCTTTTGACTCCTAAAAAGTGCACTAGAATTTCTGCTTTCCAATCGAACGAGCCCCTTATGAAGTTTATGCTATTCCTTCCATGTGAAGTGTCCCTAGGAAATAAAAATAAATAACAACTTCTGTAACAAGCAAAATTCATCTATCAGGCTTGTCTTTGCTATTGAACTGTTTATAGCAATATGGTAAATACATTGGAATTACCTCAAAATTTGGAATCGCTCCATTTAGGGGCAAAGGGTGTAAGAAGGGTGCAGGGTGGCTTCCAATTACTTTTGACTTTTTAAACAGAACTAGAACTTTCAATTTTAAACCAAATGAACCTCCTCCAAAGTTTATGCCACCACCCCTTCCATAAGACCATATTTGCCTCGGGAAATAACTTACAATCCTTGTCTGAGGGATCTGGGAGGTTGTGTCAACCCTGAAGGCATTGTTATATGATCTTTGGACTATTTTGAACAAAATAGATATCTCAAAAATTAAATTTAATGTGTTTGGGGAAATGAGGACGGGAGAAGGTCTAGTTGCCCTTTAATCACTTTTGACTCTTAAAAAGCGAACTAGGACTTTCAATATCCAATCGAATGAGCATCCTTCAAAGTTTACAAGACAACCTCTTCCTTTATTTCTATATATGGCCCGAGGGCATAACTAGCAACCCTTTCTCCCAGGCTCTGGGGTTTTGTGTCAACCCCGGAGGCATCGTTATATGGTCTTGGGACTATTTTGAAAAAGATGGGTATGTCAAAATTCAGTCATATGCATTTAGGGGAAAGTAGGCGTGGTAGAGGGGCTAATTGCCCTCCGATCACTTTTGAATTTTAAATAGGAACTAGAACTTTCAATTTCCAATCGAATCAGCCTCCCAAAAAGCTTTTACAACCTACCCTTCCATAAAACAACGATGTGCTCCTGGGGCATAACCTACAACCCTTGCCTCTTGGCTCAGGGGAGTTGTTTTAACCCTGAAGTTATTATTATATGATATATAGAAACTATTTTGAACAAAATTGCTGTCTCAAAAGTTTGATCAGATGCATTTGGGGAAAAGAGGGCGTGGGGAGGTAGTTGCCCTCCCATCACTTTTGACTCTTCAAAGGGGAACTAAAACTTTCAATTTTGAACCAAATGAGCCTCTTCTAAAGTCTATAGGGCTATCTCTTCCTCATATACCCTTGGAACATAACTTACAACACTTCCTCGGGCTCTGGGGGTAGTTTCAACCCTGGAGTAATTGTTATATAATCTTTGGACTATTTTGAATATAATGGCGATCTCAGATTTCGATTGGATGCATTTGGGGAAAAGAGGGCGTTTAAGGTTTGTTGCTCTCCGATTACTTTTAACTCTTAAAATGGGGAACTAGAACTTTCCATTTCCAATCAAATAAGCATCCAAAAAAGTGTCTTCGACCACTCTTTCCATAAAAACCTGATATGCCGCAGGTTATACCTTACAACCTATACTCCTGGGCTCTGCAGGGTTTGTCATCCCCAGAGGCATTGTTATATAATCTTGGGACAATTATTAACAAAGTGGCTATCCCTACATTTTAATCGGACACATTTGGGGAAAAGAGGGCAGATGCGGGCTAGTTCCCCTTCGGTCACTTTTGAATCTTTAAAAGGAACTAGAACTTTCAATTTCCAATCAAATAAGCTCCCTCCAAGGTTTTCGCGATTACTCTTTCCACAAGAAGCTTATATATTCCAGAGGTATTTCACTCGGATGCAACTGCCAGGGGCAGTAACCATTACCCCTAGGTTCTGGGGGGTTGTGTCAACCTTGAAGGCGATTTAATGTAATCTTTGGACTATTTTGAACACAATTACTATCTCAAAAGTGTGGATCAAGACCAATAGTAAATTTGATTCACATCTCTCGGAAGACCCAAGACTTCATTGTTGGTTATAAAACGTAAACCGCACAGGATTGGAGTCCCGTTTGTGCCCAACTACACAACTAAATATTGACATTTTTGTGATTTTACCCAAATTCTTCTTATACTTCACCTTATTTTTAAATTTCAATTACCTTACATTTTCTAAAATAAGTTCAAGCAATTAGCATTAATTAGGAAGGGGACATTTGTCCCTCCCTCCTAGATTCTGAAACTACCTTTATTGAGGGAAAATACTCTGTTGTTATGGAAAATACTCTAGTTTCAATGAAACTGTCGTAACTAATCCACATAGGTGCTCTGATGGTATTCTCTTCGAAGCAACTCTGTTAGCTTCTGTGACCTATCTGGATCAATGCGACAATTGTATTTTATTAATATTGGTGGTGGTTTTATTTGTTTTTAGTTTATGTTAGTTTTATCTTTGTTTCTTTTGTGCTGAAGACGCCTCGTTTTCATACAGGTGAAATATCCACGTCATTTTAGTTTTTTATCTTTTCTCTCTACTGGCCGCAGTCTCGTTTGTTTGTTCTTCATTGAGTTTTTTCTCTCTTTGTTGTTCTTTGTATTGGCTGGCCAGTTCAGCTTAAGACCTTTTATTTCCTTTCAACAAGGATGTATTTTCCGGAGTGGGGAGAATTTTCCGGAAGGGTATTTTCCGCGGGGGGGGGGGGGTTATTTTCCGGGGGGTATGTTCCAGAGGGGTATTTTCCACGGGGGTGGGGTATTTTTGGCTGGGAGGTATCTTTTGGGGGATATTTTCCGGGGGGGTTAGCGCCGGCCACTGCTATTTTGAAGCTGAATTCCTTTGTAATATTTATTGGAAAATACGTAATTCAGTCGAAAAAAAATTTACTCGTTTAATTTTAGTGAGATTTTACGTCCAATTAATCTTAAAAAAAACAGACTACTAAGCGAACGTGTAATCTTCAGTAAAAGTTATTGATTTTTACTTTTAATTTAGACTTATTATCCTTAATTGTAAATTGGCAAGAAAATATGGCCGGTAAATCTGGATACATCTCTTACACTCCTATTTGTTTGCTAAGTTAACCATAGGAGCATAAAATGAATAATATATAATGTCAACTCGTTAACTAAATTATAAGAATATTTTAAACTTGCCAAATCTGCTGCTGAACGTTCATAAGGTTCAGAGGGGTTAACTGCTTGATTTAAAGGCCTAGATCCTCTAACTCGACCTCTTCTGTTGCCATTTTTCCCATTAGTTTTCCTTCGTCGTCCAAAATTGCTTGATGCTCCATTTCTATTCGAAGATGATAGTGATGAACCATTATCATCAGGTGGAGTAGAAGCATTTTCTTCAGTAGTTGAAATTACAGACCTGTGTTTAGTGGGCTCGGTTGCATTTATGCTATTCATGGATAATTTGCTGTCTAATAAATCAATTAGGCTAGAGTTTTCACTATCGGTAACTAGAATTTTTTTATTAGGCCCAGTGTCATAGGTATTAGTGGTAAAACTACTGATACCATTTATAGGTTGTGATGTTGAAGGTTCAAGGTGGTTCTCACCTGATAAATTAGCTTTAACACCATAATAATCATAAGCATCTTGTTTTATGATCTCTCTGTTATCATTGCTTTCAGCTATTTTATCCCTTTTTTCCAGCTGATCAAACGGATCAATTGTTGTATACGGGAGGGAAATTGTGAAATTTACGGTGGCTAAGCCTATATATAAGGAGAACGAGGTGCACTTCATACTAATGCTCATCTAAGACTAGTTGGATTTATAAGCACACTGTCTGAATTAAGGGAAGACATTTATATCAATTACGTAAATTCCTTGTTGCAGTTTTCCATCAGAAAAGATTTCCGGATAAAGTTGCTAAGTGGGAAAACCAGAAAAGTCTTTATTCTTTTTTTATTTTTTCCTCTCAGAATTTGCCAGAGGCTCTTAACCATTGAAATACGGATTCTTGGAATGATGCGAGAAGGGGTTTTTACTGGAAAGTTTCTTTGAATTCTTCAGTTTGAAGACATGAAAAGCTAATGCGAACTAATTCATCTAATTTTCAAGGGTTTTATTAGAATGAAAATTATTTAAAGTTGATTTGTGAATATAAATTATACTATAGACCTAGCTTTTAAATCAAAAGGGAAGTTCGAGGAGTAATTTTATTCCGTTTTGGGAAAAGTATTTTTTTTTTCCGATTTTGGGGACTCTCCTCTATGTCCCTGTTGTACTGTTACTTGATTTTAAAAGTCTTTTCATGACAGGAAAGAGCTTTCTTTACTTACTTTCGGCTAAATTTAAGAAGACATCCGATTTAACTTGTGTGTTTCTTTTTATTATACTGCTGTAGAAGTGGATGAACAACCAAACAGAATACATATTACAAAAATGGTATTTTTAAGCATCCAAATTTTAATAGTAGATCTGTATGCCAACAAAATTTCCAATTTTTTTGGCACGGATGCATTTCACTTTGCACGGATACACATTCACTTTTTTCGATAATTTGGAAGTCCGAACGTCAAAGTCTGCGTCATTACAGAGAAATACAAGCTGAAAATTCTTAAAGAAATTTATTTTTGGTTATTTCTTTTAGGGATTAACAAAAAAAAACAAGTTTTTACTGAAGAAAATACACAGCAAACCGAAGCTTAAAACATACAAAAATTATCACTTTTGTGCAACATATATATATAGAATTAAATTTTAGAAAAGCAAGTGTTTTTCAAATGAAAGTAACAAGCAACACTAAAAGCTAAAGCAAAAACAAAATTCTTTATAAAAAGCGGGGCTACCCGCTTCTTTATCCCCAGTCTTTACGCTTAAGTTCAAATTTTTATCGTCAATAATTTTTGAACGGCTGTTCAAGCCGTTGGAAACAAGCAAGTGGAAACAAAAACTATTTTTCACAGTATCAAACAGGTCGTGGTAATGAACTTTAAGTAAGGAGCGAACTGGCTCAATAGTAACTGAAACTCTAAAAACCGAAATTTCGATACCAATAGATACATCAAAAAGATCAGATTCGTTTCCTGATTCCAAATATATAAAAGATTAACCCATCAAATATTAAGCGCCTGGGAAAATTTACCTTATTTTCAGAAAAAGGAGGAAACACCCCCTAAAAGTCATATAACTTTAACGAAAATTACACCGTCAGATTCAGCATATCAGAGAACCCTACTGTAGAAGTTTCAAGCTCCTATCTGCAAAAATGTAGAATTTTGCTTTTTTTGCCAGAAGAAGATCACGGATGCGGGTTTATTTGTTTTTTTTTGTTGTTGTTGTTCCCAGGGGTGATTGTATCGACCTAGTGGTCATAAAATATCATGAGAGGGCTCATTCGAACGGAAATTAAAAGTTCTAGTGCCCTTTTTAAGTGACCAAAAAATGGAGGGCAGCTAGGCCCCGTCCCATGCTCATTTTTTTCCCGAAGTCACCCAATCAAAATTTTGAGATAGCCATTTTGTTCAGCATAGACGAAAATCTAATAAATATGTCTTTGAGTATAACTTCATCCCCCACAGTTCCCTGGGGAAGGGCTGCAAGTTATAAACTTTGGCCATTGTTTACATAAAGTATTGGTTGTTGGGAAGTATACAGATGTTTTCAGGAGGGTTTTTTTCTGGTGGGGGGGGGGGTCAGAGTAGGGGGTTACGGGGGAGGATCTTTCCATGGAGTATGTTTCCTTGGGGGGAGGGACATTTCTATGAAGGGGGCAGCGGATTTTCCAGCATTATTTAAAAAAGGATCAGAAATTAAATAGCAAAATTAAAACTTAAAACGAACAGAAATCATTACGTATATGAGGGGGTTCGCCCCCTAGTCAATACCTCGCTCTTTACGCTAAGAGCTATCTATTCTAATTAACCGGCCTTTGTGATTCAGGGGTTTGTGATTTGAACAAAATTTGAACTTTAGCGTAAAGAGCAAGGTTAGCGTAAAGGGGGTGAACTCCCTAACATGCGTAATAAAAACATACGAATATAAAAGTTCGTTACGTAAGTTAATTCGTAAGTTACGTCAGAACAAAATTTGAGAAAGCCGTTTAGCCAAAGAAAAGAAAATTAAAATGCAAATTTCATTTTAATTATTCATGTACGGGGAGCCAAAATCAAAGCTTCATTAGTTCAAAAACGTTCAGAAATGTAATAAAAAAAACAAGTTTTGTTTAACTGAAAGTAAGGAGCGACATTGAAACTTAAAACGAGCGGAAGCTATTCCGTAGATGAAAGGGTCTGTCCCCGCCTCAACGCCTCGCTCTTTACGCTAAAGTTTGACTCTGTCTCACAACTTTATTTTTTAAAACAATAAAAAACTTTAGCGTAAAGAGCGAGGCGTTGAGGAGGGGACAGACCCTTTCATATACGGAATAATTTCTGTTCGTTTTAAGTTTTAATGTCGCTCCTTACTTTCAGTTAAAAAAAAAAAAAAAATTATTTAATTTCAAGAATAGAATAACTGATTGATGCGCATTTGCATTAAACGGTAAGGTTTTTAGTTGAAATATTTTAAACGACAATCGGTTGCACTTTTGTTGCATTCATAGATACTTTCAGCATAGCAGTATAAAGGTCTAGCCTATAAAGGGGGCGGGATCAAGAATGGGTAGCCACTCTCGTATATGAAATATTTTCTGTTTGTTTAATGTTGCACTTTAATTTCCACAGTTCATATAATTATCCAGTATGATCATTGTCTATCTCACCCATTATAAAAACACGGACCGGGGTGCGAGTGCTCCGGAGAACGTTTTTGCAGATATAAACATAAGCGAAGTCAGATCTTTTCATGGGTAGACAAGTCAGACTGTGATCTAATTGGAAACAAGTGGAAACCCGCTATTACGAATAATGCACTTTGTTGGAAACAATCGGAAACAGACTAACCCGCATTCCCGCTAATGCAGAAATAAGTGGGAGGAGCTTTTTGTTCGCACCGAGAACGAAGACCAGAAATGATCTGTGATAAACTTACTGGATAATTCTATAAACTGTGTTAATTTCATTCGAAAATTTGTTTTTAATTTAATATTTCTAAACAAAGGCATCTTATCCTTGGCATTGGTATTTGTATTTTGTGTGCTTACCTGCTTACTATTGAATTTAAAAAAAAAATGGATCTTAGATATTCATCTTCTTCTATGGGGAAAACTAATTAGCTGAGGGGAAAGAAAACAACACCTGGCAAATCGATAATTTTCTTCGAGAAAGAATCTTGGGATTACTGTAATTGGTCAGAGTATCTCGCGGAGGGATTGATCTGATTAGGTTTGAAAAAGAGCTTTTCTAATAATGAAGTACAGCTCTGTTTTTACGACTAAAACTTTGATGGTAAGTTTTCCTATGATTGTATTTATTGACTATACATTTTTTCGGAGTTACGAGTCTTATAGCTCACATGAGTCTTTTGGAGATTTAACCCCCCGAGTTGAGTCGGGTAAACACTTAATAGAGAGCATACGCAGAAGAACAGCCTTCTATATTAAGCCGATTTTAGGTGCAGGTAGAAATTACTGTGGAGGAGGTACCACCTCTCCAAACCTGCTCCAAGTGTGGCAGCCTGAAGTGAGGATTTCTACTCTTATTATAACACGGCCGACTAGAAATACTCCCAGAAATCAATAGGAATTAAACATGAATTTCTGCTTAATCCCCTCCTTTCGCCCCTACCTTAGTTCAAATTCTGTATTTACTTGAGGGTTAGGATGTTTTGACATTAAAATACACCCTTGGAGGCATCTGCTCCCCTCCTTTTCATAGGCAGCACGCTAGCGCTGCCTAAGTAAAGAACGATGTGGGTACATTGTAGGTACATCAAAAGAATCAGATTTATAGCTGATTTCAAATATATAACTTTCATCAAGCTCTTTACGCGAAAGTTTGAATTTCTCACAACTCTATTTTTTAAACAATACAAAACTTAGCGTAAAGAGCGAGGCGTTGAGAAGGGGGCAGTCCCTTTCATATACGGAATAATTTCTGTTCCTTTTAAGTTTTAACGTCGTTTCTTACTTTCAGTTAAAAGCAACTTGTCTTTTTTATTTAATATATCGAGAGAGCAACAAGAGGTCTGTATTTGTCATAGTTTGTGAACAGGGGGGCTGACATCGAACGAAAAGAAATTTCACATTATTGAAGCGTTAGATCAAATTTCCAAGATCTTTGGTTTTTTTTTTCCTGTGAAAAATTTTCAAAGAGGTGAAAGGATTAGCCTTTTAATTTCAATTTTAGAAACACATAACAACCTTAAAATGCACAACAGCCGTTCAAAATCAAAACCTGTCTATTGTCATTGATTGGATTTGGATGCATGAATATGTTATTATCCATGTTGTAGTGATGGATGGATTCCGACAGAGCCCTAGAAAGCCTCCATTTTTATTTTCTTAGGTTCAAAACTCTGGATGCACTGTCTTCTCCCTTAAAACCGACTCCTTTCTTCACTGCAATGAGGGAGCTTCGTGAGTGAGGAGAGCTTACAGTTAAGCAAATACGGACGAAACATCTAAAACTCAGATATCAGATGAGTTGGAAAACGTCTGGTCCTGGTGTAAGTACAAAAACAAGTAAGTTGTACAATGGAGATAGTTAACTAAATTCCCGGGAAATTTTTTTTTACATTTTGATCGTGAGGGAAGACTATTAATCTCTTTTAGACTTAATGCTGATTGTTTCGGTCTTATAGAAGTAGTCATAATTAAAGTCTTAAAAAAGAACATTTAACTTTTCTATCGTCCCACACTGCTTGATCAATCAATCAATCAATCAATTTATTCAAAAGAAACAAAGAAAATTATATTCAAAGAAACACATTATATTTATATATTAAATTGAGAGCGTATTACATGGGGGTTGGGGTGAATTCTTTTCATCATACACCAGTTCCAGTTTTTAAATTGTAAGCTCAATGTAAAACATTGAGTTAGGACTCAAGTTTCACGATAGTAAAGGGAGGAATCAAAATCTCCCAATTTTCAGGGGAAATTTAAAACCAAATTGCAAAAATGCTACTGCAGGTTGTCAACTGTTATAACTCCAAACATGTTCCTGGACATGAAGTTGTAATATGATATGATATTTATTAATACCAAAAGCCCTTACGGGCCATGGTTGATACAAAAGATATAACACTATACAATTGTATAAACAAGTACACACCCTTAAATCTAGACTAAATTATAAATAAATTACAGGAAATGGTCCCTGCATATCATATCTGAACCCACAAACTTACCCAACTTCTTAGTCCTTATAAAACTTTTATCACTTAATAATATATCGACCTATTCCTCCCTTCCATTCCAACCCAGAAAAAATTTCTCCCTCAGACTACTTATTTCTTCACAAAACCCAAAAATAATTTAAGTCATCCTCCCCATCCCCAACATTGGGCAAAAGTTCGGACCTAACTCTTACTTTGCCCTTTCCAGATACTTTCTCCTATCACCAAACGGTAAAAAGCCCCTCTTGCTGACATTATCCACTTTAGTTCCTCCATGTTAAGCTTAACCTTAAAATAAAATTCCTTTCCCCACGCTTCCTTAATCCTAGCATTAAGAGGGAGACGAGGACGCTAACATATAACAAGACCATTTTTGAATTTCCTCGTTTTCTAAAATAATGCTTATGAGCCTGTTTGAAAACCATATATCTTACTTAGCTAGCCGAAGAACCTTTTCTCTTGTCACTCAAGCACTCTTAGTATGTTGCCTTTAATACCCAATCATCATGTAGAAATACCCGTTTCTCCCAATACCTAGCCATGCTAAATCTTTTTACTCTTACACTAGTCAGCCCTAAATCACCTTTTATACTAACTCATTAAACTTATCGCTCAGACTGGAATCCCATTCTGGAATCCCCAAATTTCACAACCATAACTAAACACTTACAATGGGAAATCGTTTTTATTAACTTGATGTCAGTTAAGTCTATATTTCTTAAACTACTTGTTAATACACTCCACATCACCACTTCTTGGCTTACCATTGTAATATAGTTAATTCAGTTAAATTGTCTACATAAACAAGTTTAATGCTGCCAGCAGACTAAAAACAAACCTACGTAGACTATGATCTTTCTAACGACATACTCTGAAGTAGCCTTGTATCTTTCCGAATAAGTAACTTCAATTCAACCTCAAGTGAAAATTATCCTCAAATAAATGTGGTGTCAAAAGAAATATTTAGAAAACTTCACTTTATTACTGTAATTTATGATCTGGAACAAAAATAAATATATAATAAGTATAAAATTTTAGAGTACACAAGAAAAAATAAGTTAGACTTTGAAGTGAAAAAATAAGTTAAAGCAAATTTAAACCAAATCTCCAACAAATTCAGTTCCAACATGCACTGGTAGTCCATAAAGCTTGAAGTTATTGCCAACTTTCGTGAAGTCAGCTGTTGATAAATTTTTCCATGATAGTTCAAGTTTCCTTTTAGCGAAGGACGTTATGCATCCACTGTCTTCAGAGTTTAAGGGAGAATTGCTCATAGGTCTGGAGTCATCAAGTATATTGCCACTATCAATAGACGATTCGTCAAGTTGAAGTTCGTCAATGCTGTCGCGTTCATTTGAACTGTCAGGGGACATAAGCTGTGGTTTCTGAATTCCACTTAAATTGAGATGAAGAGCCTGACGAATATCTGGCACAATATAGCTGTCTGGACTCTCAGCGTGGAAGCTCAGTTGTGATCGATGAGAGGATTCTGATTCCTCATCAACTTGTTCAACGTCAAATTTTGGTTGATTTACAGAGTCCGATTGATATTCGAAATCAGGAATGATGCCAGAGTCTTCTGTAGATATCCTTGAAGGGGCAACTGATATTTCCGTTTCTTGTGGCAGTGAATCGGAGTCATAAAGCTCAGGAGGAGGGGGAGGGAGAAACAGTTCAGTTGTTTCATTTTTGGTAGACGATGACTCGTCAGAACTTGTCACAATTGCAGGTTCTGATGAATTTGAATCTTCCAAATAGTCTTCAAGGTTTTCTCTGCTTCCCGATTGGTCATTGAGAAATCCGACAGCGGAATTCTAAAAAGAAGAAAAAAATAGCCAAAACTCGTTAAATCAGTTTAATTCTTCTGTAAAAGAAATCACAAGACATGCTAGGTTTTTTTTCAGAAACTAACACAAACAAAAAAGTATCAAAGATACATGGCCCTTAGCCAAAAATACAGACCAAATTGATCACACAACTTGCAGAGGGACTTGTTAAATAAAAATCCATAAAATAGTTGCAAGACAGTGTTAGTAAGTAGGGTAGTAAATATTACAACTTTGAGAGATACGAAGATTAGTTTTTCTTCAAAAATCTCCTTTCAAGTATCTTAGAAATGTGTATCCATCATTCCCATTTGATGGTCACCATAAATTATTAGTATTAGCATTCATACTTTATCAATAGATTAGGTCTCTAAAAATTATTTGGGCTGCATTTATTTCCTCTTACTTAATTCTATGCTTAGCAGCTTTACTTTGTCACCACTAAAAATACGCCTGGTTTTTATCTTTTAAGCTTTAGACTAATCAAATGGTTTAAAAGTTTAAACATCTCTTGTTGATCTCAAACTTATTCCTAAGTGCTCAATCTCTATTTAATTTACCAATGGTATTGGTTTGTAGCACAATAGCATTGCTCTAAGAAAAACAATAATACCAATTGGAATTCAGAATTTCAACTTACCCGTCTAACTTACAAATTTAGACAACACTGCGCATTAAAACATAGCTATATGAATAGAAAACAAGATATCTAACGAAAATATAAATGACTTTAGACAAAGCCGTATTAATAAGAAAAATCACAAAAGAAGCAAGGGCTTGAGGGAGCCGCAGGTCCCCTAACATGCAAGATTATTTCTGTTTGTTTGAGCTTAAATATCTCTCTTTACTGTCATCAAAAATTTTTTTTAGATTTGATAATAACCATGATGAAATATATTTCATCATACAATTTATAATTGAACATTGGATTTGATCTGTCCCCAAATTGCATAGCCGCATGAACTGTTGGGAGCAGTTAATTCTTCTATTTTGCAAAAAGAGTTCTGTAAAATAGAATCCAAATGTCATTGTAGATGTTTCATCAATGGTTGACTGAAAAAAAAAAACATACCGGGGGGGAGACTTTGTCCTTAAGATTTGAGTTTTGGATAGTTGTTAGTGAGTTGTCTTTTAAGTTTATCTTAAAAGATTAATATATCTGTGTGATTAGTTTAAAAGCGCAATATATGAGAATATACACTAGAAGGGAGGGGATCACACCCAACAGCACTAAGCTTTCAATACATTGGGTAGCAACAAAAGTAGCTATAATATAAGACAAAATTTAGACATTTTGAAATTAGATTCACTCCCTATGTATGCAATGAACTAAGATATATAATTTCGTTTTGGACATTATTTTCTTGGGCATCCTAAACACCCTAAATAGTGTGTTTTTCTTGGTTTTATCTAAAATGCAGCTTTTTTAAATTTTTCTTGTTCTTTCGCCCTTAAATATTACTCCCAAAAACTGAAATGCAAAAAAAACAACAAAGAAACAAATGATATCCAGACTTCATGTGTTAGCATCACAAAATGAGAGAAAAACACTGTACCGCAGCTTTAGATCTAGGAGTGTATAAAATTAAATTATTAATTTTATCTTGGTCACTGAGCTTTTTCAAAGTTGGGAATTGACATTTGTTTAGATTTTTTCATAATTACTGAAGAGGATCAGTATTAAAAAGGAAAATAATATTTATGACCGATTTACCTTTTGACCACGGAGAGCATCAATTGACCTTTTAAACTTGTCAGTACCTCTCGAATTTTCTAAGAACTGAAGAATTGCGGCATCCAGCTCCTGAGCTTGATCTGATAAAATCTGAATTCGAAATGTTATTGCTTCGGCTGCTGGGCGATTTTCCGGATAGGGATTCTCTCTGCAAAAATAAATTTATGATACATAGTGACACAATTGAGCGACTTCAAAATACGATTCGAAAAACCAAAACTAAGAGTTCTCCACATATGCACTTCGGAAAGCGGGTATCAAATCCAAAGTGATTCCCCTCTAAGAACCATTTAAGTCAAGTTATTCAAGATTGCAAAATTCTTGCCGAAATGACTATACACAAACAAAGTAGATAGGAAAATTTCGTCAAATTCCCATCCAAATGACGTAATCTGCTTGAAATATATGGCGTGATCACTTCATAAGGACTGAGCGTCTGAGCTTTTCGCCGAGTGAAGAGGTATATTTGCGATATATATATACAAATATATATATATATATATATATATATATATATATATATATATAATATATATATATATATATATATATTATATATATATATATATATATAATATATATATATATATATATATATATATATATATATATATATATATATGTATATTAAAACAAAATAATATGAAGCCGTTTTCAAGAAAACCTTTATACGTAATTTCATAAATACATCTATAGTTACTCATTTAAAGTTAGAAGATATACCAAGATCAGCGATCGCAAGAATCACAATGAACTGCAAACGGAAATGATGCACAGCAAAATCTATGGTTAAAACACAAAGTTTTAAGCTGATTACACAGTTCTACGAAAATGGGACAAAAGAATTACGGAATCGCTCTGTTTTCAGCTTTAATCGGAACTAGCTTGTTTTGCTTTCTAGTTCTTGACAGATTTACTTCATCAAATAGAATATCACTATACTGGATTTCAGACAGCAAAACTTTCAAAAACTAATTATGAAGGGATTTGTGTTGGTTTTGGAATAGCGGCAACCAATGGCACATCTAGGATATTCTTATGGGGGGGGGGGGGGGGGTACAAAAAAACTTAAAAACGCATAAAAAAATTGTTTAAAATGCCTTTTCGTTAAGTTTTGTGAGTAGAGCGAAAATTTCGGGGGGGGGGGGGAGTTCAAAACATGTAACCCCTCCCCTGGATACAACCTTGGGGGTAATCCTAGTACTTATAATATCTTTTCGTGGGGGATATCCTAGCGGTAAAAAAACACAAACCCTGTAAAATGCATGATTCTGTGAAGGAGAAATTGAATTCATGCCAGAATTTCTTAATTCAATTGAAATTGATGATTTGCCACCTAATGACTACAAGATAATTATGCATGATACATATGCTAATGCATAATTTGAGAGTCACATACATAGGCTACAAGCCTGCCGTGTGACGAGGCAGGCACGCGGCCTGTATGAATTTTTTCTCGAAAACGGCTCCATATTTTTTTTCATAATTTGCAGCCTGGGATTTTCTGGTCTAAAATAAAAACCCATATAGGTCACGAGTTTGAGGAAATTCGCTAAGAGCCTTGATTTTGGAGAAAACAAATCCCGTGAGTGATGTTATATTTATACTGACACTCATTTCAAGAGAACAAATTACATCATTCCCTCCCTCCAGGAGTGATCATATCGTTTTTTGTATCTATGACACGTGCAACAATACAAAAGGAACAAAGCTAAATATACAATACAAAGTATAATGTGTCTATTTACAAAAGGCTTCTTAAGCAGTTTAGTAATGCCTAGAGGACAAATGAATAACCTAGACCATCAAACGTGACAAAACCA